>DWQL01000790.1:0-13434 GCA_018231265.1 Noctuana haematospila | reverse complement strand
TAGCCGGTAACTGCACCTTTCCACTGAAAAACAAATGAATTGAGTCATTTGCTTCACGGCAGACATGGGCGCAGCGGTGGTACTTCCCCGGTCGAACCATACAAGTTCTACCACCTACTATTCATTAGGTAATGCTACTGTAATCGCTGTTTTGGATTTTAAGTTTAATTTGAATTTTCTTGGTATATTTAATCAGCTTCTAGTCGTATTTTCCTAGTGAATAAATATTTAGTTTTTTTTTCTAAGGCTAAGAAAGACGATCGTTATCTCCACTCTGGCTATTTTCGTCATCCACCTCGAATCTCCAGTGGAATCTCCAGTGCCTAAATATTGTGCGTGCAGCGGCGATAAAATATTGGAAATTTATATATCGGACAAAAATTTGTTTAATTTAAAGTTAATGACTTTAAACATCCGCGAAACTTTAAAACAGTGGTTTCGAATATCGCAAAGAATCTGTAGGTGATGGAGGACTATTGTGATAAAGAATATAATATCGGTGATGAGGATATAAGTATCAGTGAGAAACTTTATTCAGCACAAACTTAACACAGCCCCTTTAAAACCTAACCACAACCTTTTATCTCTTCGTTTTCACCGTTATCGCTGATAACTTTTGTAGCATAAATGTTATTTTGTTCAGCGAATAAACTTTACTTTATTGTTTTCGGAATCTAACTAAACGATTAACTCTTCAAGAAACACGTTATAAATCACAATTACTGCAATCACATTAATAATTAAAGTTCACAAAACACAGAAGACAATGTCTTAAATTTGTATTCCTAAAGTAAATTAATATTCAAAGGAACAAAGTCGTTGGCCAACCATCAGTCAGCCTCATTGAAATAAGACGCGACAGCTTTTGGCGTGTCAGACAACGGTTTTGGTACATTTACCCTAGCAATGTTTACATTTTATTGGAATGTTTGTTAAGTAATTTTTTGTTCAGTAGATAAGGTAACTTGCTAAAAGTAGTGTGAAAAATTGTCCAATTCAGCGTCCGGCGTTTGGTAATATTGCTGCCGCGCTAGCACTATTCGACATTTGAGATTTAAGGCTTAACCAAATGATTTGGGTTTTGAAATCCAACTTTTATTATATAGGCCTATTATATTGTTGTTATATTTTAGAGTATAGAAATGTTTTCTTGAAAATTTTAATGATCCACTTATGTATTTACCAGCTTTTCTTGCTCGTTTGGTTAAACGTTGCAACCGCATTGACCAAAGTCTTGCGAGCGAGCATAATGGGCCATTACTTCGCGGTCAGCGGCGAAGTAAAACCTATTACAGCGAGATGCCATTAGTGGCAAGCTCGACAAATGCACACTTTACACAAGTAAGTAAGCGCTTGACAGTATCACGAACACTTTACAATCAAAGATCACACTATGTTCTCTAAGATTCCGGGGTGCCATCACATCATCAGTGTGGTTATTCTACAGAACAAAACTGGTCGTTGGATTGATACTCTGTTCTGTGTAGACCTAAAAGAATGGAAAGTAACATTGCAGTGAGTTAGGAAAACAAAAACTGTATTTCATGAAATCACTTCCATAAAATCAGTCTGCATAACGGGCCATTACTGCGCGGCGAGTGATGAAATGAAATCTATTGCAGCGAGTATCCATTAACCTTAAACAAGATGGCCACGTCGATAATGTTCACTTTACGGGAATATGAGTAAGGGCACTAAGGGCAGTATCCTTTATTATTAACACTTAATGAAAAATTATTGATGAAAACCTTGGAAATTATAGAAGGGTACATAGCACTTACGAAGCAAGCGTTACTTCCCAAGCAAATGACAGCTTTTGGGTTACGAATGGTTAACATTTTATTTAAAAAATTGAATCGAGAAACCACAAACTAAAAAAATATAAAAAGTTTAAAATATAAAAATATTAAAAGTAATAAAAGTAGAAAAGTACCAAGCATGAAAAAATTTTAACAGTGTATATTTTGTACATTCTTCTGGAATTTAGATGGTATTCGAGGATATTACAAAAATCTGCCAGAGTCTACATCAAGTCTACATCAATCTAAGAAATAATTCAGTCTAGACTACCTAGAAGAATAGAGATAGAGACCAGCACTCATAAGTATAAACCTACGAAATTTATAGGTTCCTATTCATATTCCTATAATCGGTCTGCATAATGGTGCATTACTGGGCTTCGAGCGCCGAAGTGATCTTTTGCAGTGAGTAAACATTAGCGGCCGTCGAATAGGGCAGTACAGTCTATTGTAGACTCCTTAAACTGAGAAACTCTTTAAATTGATGTCGTTGAGACTAGCAACGTCGTACACGATAATGGTACCTCAAGAACATCAAACATTTTCTCTTATAAATTACGACGAAAATAACTTCACAAATAAATCCTTGTAACGCTTTATGACGCCCATATTTTCGCAGTCAAATCACTCAGCATAAGCGTATCAAGGCGTAATATTATAATCCCTGTATCAAATTTCCTTTAAACGCGTCAAGGGTGCCTCGAAAGCTCCGATTATTTAAAGAAGTTAGCGACATTGGAAATTCAAATGTATACGGATCCGACTGACGCCCTTTAGGGTTCCGGGAATATACCAAAATGTAGTCTCCAACATTATCATTGGAAGCTTATAAATATGCTATATATTTTATTAATTTATTTTAATAATTAAAACTCGCGTTACGAAAACAACCGAATTGAGAACCTCCTCCTTTTTTGAAGTCGGTTGAAAACTTTATTATATCTAAAACATATTGGTATAAGCTTTTATACAAATTATCAACCTTTTTATATCGATCGAATGGCGGTAGGTATATTAATACGTACTCGTATTGTACATTAATTTTCATTATTTCTTTTATATATTCACTAAAGTTAAATAAAGCAAGAGTTTGCGAGAAATAAATAGGACATTCCTGTTTTCTACTAGAAAAGGCCTCTTTACTAGTAGAAGTCATCATAAATCTCATAGTTTTAATTTAATTGATTTAAAAAAAAATTTAAATATAGATTTTGAATATTTAAAGTTTGTGTATTATGATCTCATCATTAACTTCTTTAATAACTGGCGAGCAAAACATTTTTTATTGTGGTGTACCTTAATTATCTGCCTTTATTATCAAGGGAATCTAGCACTATTAAATTAATAACATAATAATATTAAAATATCAGCAAAAAATCACAGTGTCTTGTTTCACTAAAAAATAGGCACTTTTACAAAACAGAAAGAAAAAAATAAATGTTAAAAATTTTGTAATTAAATTACGACACGAAGATCAGAAAGATTTCTTTGTTGATTCTAAGAGCATCAATATCTTTCGGATTTAATTAACTGTCTAGTGCCTACCTAAAGGTTTTTTTATATAGATACGGAGAGTAATTAGTAAAAAGCCATTATAAAAGTGTAAACAATGTTATAAATTGTATAAAGAAAGTAAAGGCCATGAGTTCAAATACTTTTTAGCTAAAACAATACCGCCATTTTCTTTTTACTGACGATGAAGTGGAATAAAATAAACTTGAGTAAGTTCTCGATGAAATAAGGTTGATTTAGTTAGTGTCAATCAGATCTTTGTCTTTCTAGTGCAGCATGTGCTTAGATGAATTGTAGAACGTAAAAAAGCAATCTCATATTTCATGCGCGAGTCAGTTTTTCGGAGGGCACGTTAAAGCATCTGTCGCGTCTGTAATCGACTGATAAAAGTCGTAAAACCTGGTCGGAGATCTTAAGGGCGATTTGACAACCCGTACCTCCACCAAACCGTATTGAAGCAGCGTGGTGGAATATGCTCTAGGTCTGCCCATGTTGAGGAGAGAGACCGGTGCCAGGCAGTAAGACATAAAAAGGGTTGCAGGATAAAAATTATAATTTTACTTCATATTATACATGAAGTAGTTAAGATTATAATTTTTATCCTGCTAGTAATGTTTAATTTCATACAGACGAATAAAATAACTAACCTAACCTAACCCTGTGAAAATATCCAGTTATGCCAATAAGAGAACACGGTATAAACGTTTTTGCAAAAATATAAAATGGCGAGTGACGACAAAGCTAGAAAAATATTGTTCGAATCTACCCTTTTGATCTCGGCCGCATTCGCAGTGTGAAAATGTTGTTGGAATATGAAATATTCTTGTGTACCCATTGGCCATCGCAGAACGTTATTTTATTAGTTGCCAATGTTGCCATATTTGAGTGCCACGGGCGGCCGAGGGAAACGGGGAGCGATGGATACGTCCCTTTTTACAGATTCTTTTTTCATTTTATTGGACGATTCTCGTCGAATTGCGTTCGTTTTCGCAATTCAACTGAATCGAGTGCACGTTAAAATGGTTATCGCGATGGATGAAATGAAAACATTCGCTTTTTGTAAAACATTCGTCATAGATATTGTCACATATCTGATGAACCCATCTGAGATTTATTTTTGGTGAATGAGTTTAAAAGTCCCTTTTTTCCTCTTTACTGCAATTGGAAGCTTTTAGTGCGTTGTTTAGATAACTGTTTTATAAAGCTAAATGTGAATAAAATTTACAGAACAGTGTTAGTGGTCACAAATTAATAATGACTAGCTGTGTCCATGGGTTTCACCCGCGTTAAGCATTGTAACGTAATGCTTGATAGCCTAAAACCTTCCTCGTGAATGTAGCTATCAAATACAATTTTTCAAATCTGACTTCTAGTTCCAAAGATTAGCGCGTTCAAACAAACAAACAAAAAACTCTTTAGCTTTATTAGGTACATTAGTAGATATAGATGACGTTATAAGCAATTCTGATCTAAAATAGCTTGTAAATAGCTTGTACATTTGTCTCACAAAAACACGTAGTAGGCTTATTTTCGTTTTTTATTGCGACAGATTTTCTCGACCATTAATTTTGCTACAAAATTGCGCTGAACTGAGCGAACTTTCCGATTCTTGGCCATTACCTACGCAGGAGTCATTGGTGTTATTTGTCACTTGTAACCCTACAGAAATAGTTGGCGACATGCATTCATCATGTCCCTTACCATTGATTTTTGAAACAATTTTTTTTGTATCTAGTAGTTTTATATTTCGTATAATTTTGGCAAACAGCCAAAACTCATTAGCCTTCATAAATAGATAACAGTCGTCAAACCAGGTCGGAGGCCCATTGGGCGGTTTGACAACATCCAACACGGGTTGACGACTAACCCGTTTCCACTAATCGCATTGGAGCTGCGTGGTGGAGTATAAACTAGGCCTTCCCCGGTTGTGGGGAGAAACCCGTGCCCAGCAGTGGGACATAAAAAGGGTTGAAGGGCAAATGGGGACCAAAAAGAAGTCTTAAATTAATACTGATACCAGGCTAATTTGTTTCAAATAAATACATCAGAGTACCTACATCTAGAAAGTAATTTAATATAACATTTACTTCTTAGAATCTCTGTGAATGTAAAACAAAATCTCCTTTTTAAAACATTCTCTTGAAGGTACATAACTAAATTTAAATTTACTTACTTTCTGTGCGAATGCCAGTATCCACTTTTATTCGGTTCGTTGACTGGAAATTTTTCAAGAGAGTTTGCTTAGAAGTATTTTAAATACTTTTTGTGTATTTCTTCTGAAAGCTGATTGTTATGGCTTACTTGTTTAAAGAAAATACTTTTGAAACGAAGAACAAGGAGGAGGTTCTCAATTTGACTGTATTTTTTTATGTTTGTTACCTCATAACTGTTGACTGGGAGAACGGATTTTGATGATTCTTTTTTTATTCGAAAGCTGATGCTTCCCATTTCAATTTGGTCCAGTTTTGACAATGGTATCCATGAAAAAACCATATAAGTCTTGCCTTCAACCCTTTTTATGTCCCACGGCTGGGCACGGGTCTCTCCCCACAACCGAGAAAGGCCTGGAGCATACTCCACTATGATGCTCCAATGCCCTTTCGTAGCACGGAAGCAGACATGAAATTTGCCACGCGGTGACCCATCCGAGTACCGACCGCGCCCGTGGTTGTTTAACAATGTGATCGCTTGCGATCGACGGGTTCTCATTGGCTTAATGTAAATCTAATCGACAAAAATTTTATCAAAATTGGTAGAGCGGCCGCAGTGCAACTTTTGACACAAAATGTTATCATGATTGTTGGTGTTACCATACTTTCCATAGAAAAGATATGCGGAAATGACATAATGTGATATAAAATAATTTCTGCGGTCTTCTTTCAAGGCGTGAACATGAACAAGGTTAGATAAATTAATAAATTAACAAAGTAAATAATAAAGTCTAAGCAGTGATTAACCTCTTTAATTTAATTAGATTAGATTAATTATAGAATTACTTGAGATTAATTATTAAAACAACAAAACAAATTTTTGCGATCTGATATATATAACTAACTACCAGATGCCACAAAAAATCCGACCTACTCCACTAAAATGTTAACTACAATTTCCGACACAGTTAAACCATAAATATTTTACAGCAAGCGGGTACCATTCCGTCACGGAATCTCGGCAAAAAAGTCGCAAGAATCAAACAGGGCATCCATCGCTACACCGTGAAATTGGCAACTACTTTGCGAGTCATCGAACGAAGGAACCATTTATTTCACAACCCGACGCCATTTTTTATTTGGCGTATAATAACCGCCATAAAAAGCACTCATTGAAACGTTCGTATTTGACATTTCACCTACATTTCGCACTATAATCCGTTTGGATTGATAGCATCGTAAAAAATATATAATGTCTATGGTAAAAAAAGTGCGGGCAAAAAGTATACCTAAGGAAACGCACAAACTGACGACTGTTGCGATTAAATATTTAGGCTTGTGTTCGCCAAAATTAAAATATTTAAAAGTAATTTTATACTATAAACGTACATTAAATGTTTGATTTAGTGACGACATAAATTAAAATAAAAAAATCAAAATTTAAATAATTTTACCATCGATGTTAAAATCTCTATGATTTTTTTAGTCATACACATTTAAGAAAAAAAAATAGATATGTATATTCAAAAATCAATGTAGGTTCCGAAGTAAATTGATGACAAATTACACTGTCAGTCGTTAGTAATGTTACTAGTTTAATCTTTCCTACAACTTTTACGAGTAAACAAATATATAACATAAACATCAGTTGCGGATAATTAGTTTGTATATTGTATCTTATCAAGCTCCGTGCTCAGTACTTTGTAATACTTTGTTTCCTACTTCATAACATTCCATTTTAATGTAATTATAACGGAACTAGAAAATAACTGTTACATAAAAACGGGTGTTTACTTGCATTTACGTTACTTGTAACTAAAATAATTATAACTCGCGTTACAAAAACATCCGACTTTACAATTGTCGCGTACATACTTAGCAAATTTGCAAATTTATAATGTTTGGTTTTCTCATGGATGTTGTTGTCAGAACTGGACCAAATTAAAATCGGACCACACGGGAAGCACCACCTTTTAAATAAAAAAAGAATCATCGAAATCCGTTCACGCAGTCGAAAGTTATGAGGTAACAAACATAAAAAACACAGTCTAATTGAGAACTTCCTACTTTTTTGAAGTCGGTTTAAAAGTCGCTAGTGGGCATGCTTCCTAAATAACACATAAGAACATTAGTATGATAAATGTAACGAGATAATACCATTTAGTTGATGGATGAAAAGTGTTATTGATTAATTATGGATGCTTTATTACTTGTAATATATAAAAATTAACAGCCCATAAATATTTCAGAGACATAAAAACTAAATATGGGGTTTTAGCAAGATACAAACCGTTACAAATGTTAGACAGTAATAAAATTTACTGAGTAAAATATCATAAAGACATACAGTAAGTATAGCTGATTTGCAGTTACAATATATAATAATTTTATAAATCGCGTAACGAAAAAAAAACCGACTACAAAATCGTCCCGCACATACATACTCGTAATGAATTTGTAACTTATATAGTTTTGTCATAAGTGCTTTCAATTAAAAAATAAACATCAATATCGGTTCACTCAGTCGAACGTTCTGAGGAACCAAAAACCAAAAACTAACTGACCAAACTCACTTACTCGTAGGTACTATATTTTTTTTTATTAAACGGCGCAATAAGTCCTGCCCTTTTCCAAAATTGGCCGGTAAGTCCTTCGCTTAAACTAGTTATTTTATAGTACTAACTATAGGTACTACTATATATTTCTTACTTTACCATACATCTTTTGCAGGAATAACTAAGCTATATTACGATTGTGTCGGTCACGTAAGTAAGTAATGTAATATGCTGTACAATGTAACCGAACACGTATATAGTATCATGTTATGCGTATTCTTGTACCGACTGACTTCACTCGTAGGTATTACATATTAACCACAGACATCTAAATGATAAGTCAATACGAATTGTTATTTAATTATTAATTATCTACTGTATTTTTGAGGTCCCAATGGATATAAATGAATGCTCTAAGGGTCCCGAAGTCCAATCCTTCCTCTGTCGTCTTCGCTAATTTATTACATTTTGTATTATTGTATATACATACGTCAGTAAAGCATCCTAGTCTTCATAAGTAGCAATGTACAGTATTTGATTTCACAAATCACTCGACCTATTAGCATTCCAGGTATTACAACATTGGCGCATCTTTTACGGTGTAACAATACAATTGCAGCCGAAAGGCTTTGTCTGTTTGTATTCAAATGCATGGCACTGCTATTGTTGCTATTGTAAAAAATTTTATCACGATGCTTTGTACTTAGATCGATTGTAGGGACCGTAGGGTTAATAGATCATATTTGAATGGTTGAGGAAGAAACAAAATATTACATCAGACCTTTACAGAAGTAAAAATTTAAACTCAATGGATATATTTCCACTTAAGCTTAAAAAATTTGCAAGTTTCTGTGTTTACCTGTAGTTGGTTGTAGATAACGCAATTTTTGTAACTGCACTCGTGTCTAGTGTTGTTTAACCTGTCATACTGGGTCTATCAGGTTTATCTGCGGAAGGACCACTTCACACCCATTTTACCCCCAAGCAAATAATATTTTAAATTGAAACGAATTACTTATTTAAATTTAATTTTTAAAGAACAGTTAAGTAGTTTATTTATGTACACCTTTAATAGCTGGCCGACTTTATCAATAAGACATGTCCCGTCAAAATAAACAATTAAAACGCAACACAATAGGTACACGAGTAAATATTATATTAAAATGCCGTCTCGCAAGCAAATAGTGTGTCAAAAGTAACAAACAGTAACGCCCCCATACACACAATGTGACATGCGTATTATTGCGTATAGTGTTGTTGCATAAAAGAAAAATATATAATCAACATTCATCTTGAACGAGGCAGTTCATAGAGTTATATTCTGTAACATACATTCATATTATAAAGTTTTTCTTGTGGTATTTAACACCGTATAAATGAAACTTTTTGAAGAGGAATAACAGCATTTATCGGTGGATGAATTTGGGTCTCGAGTCATTTCACTTTTTTCTATGACCGTATGTTATACGCACCTGCTGTCATGAATTAAGTCCGCCCATTGTGACCATATATCCCTTGCACAAAGATTTTTTATAATAAAGGATACGGTAAGCAAATCCAGTGAATGGAGTGAACGAATTAATATACGGGTCTGGGAGAGGGACTCCATCATTAAGGTTGTCGGTATTCGGATTGTTGCTTTGTTTAATACTCGTATATTTTATGTCGAAACAAGCGCACAGACAGACACAAGTAACGAGTGACGTGATAGCAAAATGTTTTTATCTTTCCCTTAAATAGCCCTGAAATGGGCTAAATCACGTGAAACCAGTGATGTACAAAACGATAGTAAATATGTAAGTACTTGGGATGTATTTTCGTAGAGACAGATGCAATCAGCAAGATCAAAGTGCGCAGATGACCTCGATTCTGCATTCCATGTGTAGCTAATGTTAATGTAGTGTTTAATGTAACTCATGAAAATTAGGTAAGTAGGTAGTAGGACGGTGACCATTTACCATCAAATGGCCTGGCTGATCCTTTGCCATTAGACAGCCTGCCTATAAAAAAATGTAGAATATTGAAATACTTTCCGCCACTATTGTTTAACTTCGTCCCGTCGCGGAGCGTCTTCGATAAGAAAAGAATTGCCTTTTACTAAACATTAATACTATTAATATTAATCTAT
The DNA here is from genome assembly GCA_018231265.1 of Noctuana haematospila. Classification (NCBI taxonomy): domain Eukaryota; kingdom Metazoa; phylum Arthropoda; class Insecta; order Lepidoptera; family Hesperiidae; genus Noctuana; species Noctuana haematospila. Next base: position 3,290 of record DWQL01000790.1, on the reverse strand, counting down.
CAACCCTTCTGTGTCCTACTGCTAGGCACGGGTCTACTTATCAGATATTTGAGGGGTTTAGTCCATAGTTCCCTATGCATACTGACAGTAAAATAGCAAGGACTCCAAAATAAATGATTGAATTCTGTAACTACTCGTATTACTATTTCTTGCTTTTAAGCCGGCTTGTAATCGGTTTTTATTTTATGCTTTTAAACTCTCGTCAATGACAATAACTCGCGTCATCGATAAAACATCAAACACAACACAATCGTTTGTACTCTGTCATCGGTAAACTAGAACAAAAAACCACTTTCAGCTGTCCACGTGGGCGAACCAGAGACTTGTTCTTGTCAAAATAATTGAGAGCTCGCCAACGTGCTTTCTACTAATACCTGCGGGTTCTAAATGCTAAATACTGCAATGACGCGATATTCCATTCATGAATAATTCCGATCAGACGTGATGCCGGTACAAGGTTTAGAAAAAACTTCGGAGCAACGCAACGCTGAGAATTATGGATCTGTGCAAAAAACATATGGGCAGTTCCCACAGGAAAAATAACAAAAAATATACGAGTAAGCCACCTGATGTTATTAGGGTGTATAACGCTAGTAAAAAATTAAATTTCACAGAGCGTTCGAGATTACAATTATTTATTAAAATTGTATCTTGGTAACATTCAATTAATTAAAAAATGTTGTTAACATGCAATGTAATGAAAAGATAAATAAATAAATAAAGTATAATAAAAAATTCAGTTTTTATGTTTTTGCTTACTCTAGCCCAGAGATACCTAAAGAGGTCGATATTGACTGACCCCTTGGGGTCGAAATCGGGTTCACAGGGATCAACATAAACGGAAACTGATTTTGGGGGTCGACGAAAACCTTTACGTCAGTTATGGATAAGACAAAATGTCTATATGACAACAAAAGAGGCCGCGGCAAATTATAAGCCCCACTTTCCAATGCAAAAGTGAACATTAATTTGAGCAATTCCAAAGCTGGAAATCCCGACTCGAGTTACAAAGATATAATCAGGGAATGTGGCGTCGAAGTCACGTTTAGTACATCGTTCCTTCTAATCCAAGCCTGCCTTCCAGCGAGAACGCGGAGAATTTTAATAACGAGCAAAAAAAACCATGATAATATGATGGCAACTAATGGCAACTGTATTGCGTAAAGGACTTGCGCGATAATCATCTAGAAGCGAGAAGAATTGAAGAATTTAGTTCATAAAAATGTACACGACCCGTGTGATGTGGCTACCACGCCGGTCATCCATTCGGAAGGTTCTCGGTTTGATTCCCAGCACGATAGATGTTTACTAGTAGTTTGTGTTTGTAGGTAATTAATTGTCTTTGGGTGTGTCCATGCCAAGAGCCCCAAGACACAGGGAATCTTAATGTGGGCCTATGAGTTAGAGGCGTTTATTTACATATTTATTTTACTATGTATTATATATACACAACATGCAATAATATCTAAGACTTCATTCAATTAATCTAATTTTAGTAATTCAGAAGTATAAAATAGACCACTTACAATACCTATATATATGACTGCAAAATTACTTGAGCTGAGCAATGAGATATTTTTGTATTTAAAATTATTTTAATATTATATCCAAGAAAAAGAAATTTCAAAAAAATCACAATTGATTAAACGAACGTACCAAAACGGCATCCAGAAGGTATACATAATATATACATAGGTATACAAAGGCAAAGAAAAATGCACGATGCACTTCTCGAGAAATTTGCTAAAAACAGGAATAGCTGTAAAACGAGCTGAGAGAGAAAATTGCATTTAATACCACCAACAAACGCACCGCATTGTTCTTGAACTTTTAATTAGAATTCTTGAAGTCTTTCAACAGATTACAATTAAAATTTGCAAGATACTAGAATTTTATTTTCTCTTGGAGAAAGAATTTAAATCCCGTTTTCAATATAATTATTTTCTCTGTTAAATCCAAAATCGCGAGTTGAATATTGAATATGTAAATCTATTAGTATTTACGAACAGATTTACACTGTGATTTTGTGGTTATTGATTAATTTAAACAGCTTCAGCTACTCGTTTCTGAAACTTATGCAAATACTAACTGTGCCCCCCGGTTTCACCCGCGTTAAGAATTGCAACGTAACGCTTAAAAGCCTATAAAAAAAATTTATAATAAATGGATAAATGGACTATCTCATCTTACACTAAAAGAATTTTCCAAATCGGTCCAGTAGTTCCTGAGATTACCGCGTTCAAACAAAAAAACTCTTCAGCTTTATATTATTAGTATATAGATTCCCATTTGATTACACTTAAGAAGTAAAATTTTCATTGATAAATTAAATTAATTCGGAAAGATTACACATAACATAAGCTTTCATAATAATCGTCACAATATATTCTTCTACTCATATACCTATAATTACTTCCCTTTTCGACGATAGCTATACTTTCATTCCACCTTTACTCGTTCAGCACTTGCCATCAGTTAAACTTCTCGAGTTAGTCACATCTCGTCAAGTTCAAGTTAAACTAGTTCTACAAGGTTGTCCTCAGCAAAAAAGGTAGCAGGCGCTTTCCTACGTCCTAACGCATTTGCTTTCTTTAGCAGTAATGTTGCCAGCAGTTACAAAAGTCTTTCCACTAACTGTCTATGTATATATTTTCCCTTATGCGTTCCTAGTAGCTTTTGACTATTGATATCGTTAATCATGATAGGAAGTTGGAACTTTGTACTACTACGAAATACAAGAAAAAGTACAAAATAAATAGTCACTCTGGTTATCTTTGACCAGATTTAACTATGAGGGTGAAGACCTAAAGTAGTGAAGCCGGAAAAACACTGTTCTTTCTATGTTTCTGTGGTGTGCACTATAATTGTTGTTGTTATCAGAGTGAGAGAATTATTTTCAGAGTCATGCCAGTGTCAATGATAGACTGTCATGGCTCCATTGTGGTACAATTGAAATATCTATATCTAAATCCTTGATAAAAACGTTAAAACATTGCAAAATCCGAGACCGTTTTCCAGGGTTAACCTATATTATAATAATTGCAAATTCAATCAAGCGCTTTAAAACGGTCGATTTGAATAGGTACTGTGACACAGAGCCAGTTGCATGCATAATGCATACTGCAGCTGACGAATCGATATTCGATAACATGTAGCCGATTGCATTATGCTGTGTCAGTTTTAGGTAATAATTTGATCAAATGGAAAGCCTACAATAGCATTGTCATCAAAACTTTATGTGTCCATTGCTGGGCGCGGGTCTCTCCCCACAACCAGGGAGCATACTCCAC
>DWQL01000789.1:0-13435 GCA_018231265.1 Noctuana haematospila | reverse complement strand
CGGCCGCGCCCGACGTTGCTTAACAATGTGATCGCTTGCGATCCACACTGCCAGCGGGGCTATGCGCGCTTCTAAGTTGTAAATGTTTTCACATAAACTCAAACTAAGTTAAAATAAATAAAACATTTCTCTCTGCTTGATCGTGAGGTTGTTTTATCAAAGCTTTTTACGTTCGTCGCAGCTAAAAAAACGGGTGTGTCAATCGTGCAAATCGTAGCACTCTTGGGGTATTTCGTATCCGACACACGCTCATAGGCCGACCGATGAAACTAAAATGATTCCCCAGTGCGCGAGTGTTTGAGGAAAATAGAAAGAGAAGTGGTTGATCTGTCTATTATATCTTTATTCCGGCTCTGAGCGAGCAAAATGATGTGCGAATATTTCTCTATCTTGACCAATGTCTCTCACTAGAAGATTATTTGTTTACTTTTATTTTGGCACTACCTATCTGTTTCGACAATGATGGAAACGATACTTAAACTGATTTTATAAAGAACTGAAAATAATTAAAATACGAGTACATACAAAACTTGGAAAGGTTGCTGGAAAGGGTTGTTTGTGTTCAGTATTTCGTATCGAAAAAATTTAACTTACATTTAATATACTATGTTGCGTGATACATGATTTCTTATTCACATTGAAAGCAGTAGGTACGTGCATAATTATTTACTGCCAAACCATTAAACGTTTCCTAAGTTGCGGCGCGACAAGAATAGACTCTTAAAAATTATTATTCCCGCCATTTTCTGAGGCAACCATTGCGAACAAACAACAGAGCTTCAAGTATATCGTAAACAATAAACTTGTAAGAAGTTAAATAGCATTAGGCATTCGCGACGCGTTCGGGCTTTCGCTTCGCCAAGTCACGGATTGTTAAATGAAATAAGAATCTGTCATCATTTGTTCCGATAGATTTCGAAAGATTTGTTCTGATAAATTTCGGATGATATTATTATAAGAATAGCAGTAAATTCATTCATTCTGCCATAGATTGTCACGTTAGAGGTAACGTCTGGCAGCTTTATTAACAGTAATATGGTTGTTGTACTTACTGTTTAGTGTAGTTTGCAATATGAATTATTACCTATTGCCAATACACTGAAGTATTCATCATATTTGGTCATAGTATGTAATAAAACTGGTTATGTAAACTTTCTTATTTACTTTGGTACGCCATGTTTGACTAAAAAAGAAGATTAGAAAGATTGTAATCTGTTCCCAATTTAAGGTTATGTGAGTTCGGAGTTCGGACGAATTTGAACGAAGCGGACTGAGGCGTTTGGCGGATCTTGGTAATTGCTTGATTAATTATTAGCAAGGAAGCGAGATGGGGTTAAAACGAGATGAGGGTCGGCTGGAGATCTACAGCGTGCGACATCAATAACCTTTAATTGGCAAGAACCATCAGACCATTAGCCCGACGGCCCAATTAGCGATATCAGTTCAAATCTCATTCGACGCGAGCGTTAAAACAACTTTTCCCGATAAATTATTAAATCATTATAGGTACTATGGTCTTTTATAATTTCGCTTGTTATAATTGGTTGTGCAGTTTACGTTGTTTGTTTTTGTTTCAAACTTTGTTTAATACTGTTTTGTACAGATTAGTTACTCGTAAGTTTAAGTTCGTGTTGCGACGTTTCGGTAACCGAGCCGAGGATTAATGCTTCCATTAGTCAGTTGATGCCCTTGATGTATCTTATTTTTAATGGTAAACAGAGACGCAGATAATTTTAATATGATATGTCACTAAATTTAAAGAAGATTATTGCAACTCGTAATGTTGTTGGTATCACTAATACCATCGTAGCCCGCCGTTAAGCAAGTCTTGTGGAATGTACTTGTGTTTCGGTTGGGGTAAATACCGGACACATTATAATTTGAGGCCACCATCTCAGGCCTCATATGATCTCAGATCTCTCTTCTCTCTATGTAAGGTTTGACGTCTATATATAGTTTGCAGTACCTACTTAACATCAGATGGCCTGCATGTTCTTTTGCTACTAATGAACGATAAAAAAACTAGACCATAAATTAAGTTAGATACAGGATGATCTGATTTAGTGTTTTCGACGGTTCCGAGCGAGCGAACTAAGCAAATATACCTACCTACGTCCAGTCGGTAAATAAAGAGTTAACGCAAACATTAGCCATGTTTGCTTTAGCTTTTTATTTGTGGGTTGAGTTCGTGTGTGGTTTGGTTAGGTACACTAAAAATATTTTTAGGCCAACGGGAAGTGTTATTTTTGAATGTTGTAGAGTGTATTATTTGTAGACTTAGGTTATAAATTTATGTTATTTTAGATGTAACTTCGTAATATTTTAGCGACAAAATATTATGCTACATTATTATTATTATTATACGTTTTTGCTCAATCTAGAATCTAGTCTCTAGGTTTTCTGACTTGTTAATTATACATATTTGGTTTTAAGGTTACCCAATATGTCGTTTGATCGTATATTACTTTTGTAAAAATTAAATCTAACATTTGGTGGTTTAGTTTTGTACCCCCTCTGAACTTAAGTCAAACAATGCTCCATATTTAGAATACACTACGATCTCTTTGTTTCGAGGGTTATGGGGTGTGACGTCTCCCATCCCCGTGGCATCCCTCCGAACCCTTTGTTGATATTCGGTTGACCTATAAACACAGTTTCAGAATCCATTTCATCTTCTGAAGCGTTTCGATATTATTGAGTTGAGAATAATTTAAAAACTTTACTTATTAGTTAATAATAACTTAAGAGTACCTAATGGTTTCTTGCGGTACATTAATATTTCAGCATTACTTTAAGGTGTTATTGGACTAAATTTATGTGCTTGTTAAATTAGAGTACAGAATACAGAGGTATTACTATAGAAACATGGTTTTGTTCCCGGGACTCGGGAATCGGGGCTTCCCGGGAAATACCTTGTTCTTAGTGTCGGGAAATATTTGCAATTTCTCTCTAAAATATCTGTGAATCTTGTTTAAAATTACTACACACTACCTATTCATGACATGTACGATTTCGTGTAATGCAGTACTTTAAGCAGCAAAAGTAAATAGAAATATGAAGGTTTTAATTTACATTGTAAATTTTTAATATTTGACCTATTATACTCATAGGTCAAATAATATTAAAAATTTACTTTTAATTTTACATATTTTACGTATAGTAATACGTAAGTATACCTTAGAGCTTAATAGAACGTCAGAAAGTGGTTGCTACGTGAATTACAATGATGTTCTATCGAGCTTAAATTCTTCCAATATTTGACGCTGCGTACTAAATTTTTTGAGTTTCATTCATTGTTATTTGTATCTGTAGCGGGCGACTTTAAAATATGGTTGGGTTAAGTGTAGTTTCCAATTAGTTAGGAAGGCTCTGTAGGCGTCAATTAGGAGTGTTTACATAAGCGTCCATCGCCAAATATTTAGTGAGATAGTTTCGGTAACGACCGAACTGAGCCTTACTGAGTAAGTCGTACGTTGGAAATTTATAGAACAATCTGGAGGGAAGCTTGAGTAATTTTAGGGACTATTTTCAAGGCCTTATGGAGAAGATACGTACTTACTATACTTAGTGTTATCATGGCTTTGTCTGTCTAAATATCATGATAATCGTCAAATTACACAGTCCCACTGCTGGGTACGGATCTCCTCTCCATTATGAGAACGATTTAGGCCTTAGGCCCCTATGATGGCCAAGTGTGGGTTGGTGAACTTCAAATGCCTTTTGAGAACTTTTTAGAAATCTAAGAAAAACTTATAACTTTTACTATTTCCAACATTTTTTGTGATACAATAGGCACTTGGGCCTTAAACAGGTTTATCTGGATTTAGTGCGGAGTTTTATAAGCTTACTAACAATTTGATATCTTACGGATCAATACAATGTTCTTTTTTTGAAGTTTCAATTGATAATAATGAACTACTCGTATATCAATACAATTAAAAATTGTGTTATGTTAACTTTTTCTTCTAATTAAAACATATCCATTAGATTATCCTCTTTACCCTTTCATAAATTTCTATGATTATTTCATTCGAATGCAAAAAGCGCTTCTCCAGCGTGTTTGTATAAATTTAACTCAGTATTTTTTGCCACTTAAGTAAGCCCATTAGTAAAATTAGGTTAGGAAAATGGAAGCGAAAGTGCAGGAAATATTTTCCACGGGTACCTATAGCCCAGTGATAATAATCGTATACCTACTTATTACGTACGTAAGTATTATGTATGCTATATTCACAAAAAAATTATAGTAGGAAAATAATAGGTGAAGCGATTTCGATGAATTGTTTTTCAATCGAAAATTCTCGGTGTTTCATTATAAGCAAAAATTCTATCAAATAACACTTATTAAAAATAACAGTAATTGACCTTACTACGAGTATGTCATTTTCAGCGTGGTTATGCCACCGAAGACATTATTAATTACAATGTTTAATTTTGTCATCACTTGGTTTGATACAAATTATTCATATCTCGTCGTGAGCCAACACCTGATGCCTAATTAGCGTGATTTATTAGCTACTTCGTATTTATCAGCTAATATTATGTTATCGTGACAGATATTCTAGTTAATATTGTAAAAGGCGGGACTAGCTTGATGATTCATTTTAAATAACGCTTCACACTCACAGCCCCACACTAGGATTCCCTGTGTCGTGGGTGACATGGAGACACAAAAGACAAATACACAAACACCCAGACCGGGAACAGCCTCAGATGTTCGCTTCAAATCCTTCTGCCGGAGAAGGAAGGAATCTCCCACACTGATACACGAGAACTAGCTTACGGCGGATTATAGGGATTTAATATAATTAAAAGTAGTAGGTACTTACTTGACACTGCTGCGGGCCCTGTCGGTTGGGCGATGCAGGCTTCGGACGTGCCACTTTCTTGGCGACGAGCGCAGGCCGGGTGTTGAGGCCTGCCAGCGCAACCGACACTGTGGCCACTCCTACCCCTCTAGACGCAGTCACCCCTGTGAAGTACAAGAATACTACTTTTTACTTATACTATATAGTACACTTTTAATTGTAGTAACTGAGTATTGATGAGCAATCTTATTAAGGAAAAGAGGAGTGTAAGGACTCAAGTACCAGTTTTCAAACAACTTCAAAAAAAGAGGAGGCTCTTAATTCGAACTCATAACTTTTGACGGGGTGAACGGATTTTGATGATTCTTTTTTATTTGAAAGCTGGTGCTTCCTGTTTGGATCTATTTGTTCCAGTTCTGACAATGGAATCCATGAGGAAACCGTATAAGTCTTTTAATATGGGCGCGAAAGTTTTGAAATATATTTGTTTTCGAAATGCGAGGTTTAATTGTTGTAGGTACTCGTAACTTACAAAAAATGAAACTCAACTTGGAGTTTCCCTTTAAATCAACTTACAAACTAGTAGGGTTTCTAGTAAGTATGGCGAGATTTAACATTGGATTGTATTCATTGCTCGTTTTCTTATTCAAATGCGATTTTTTTTACTGTATATAATTGGCAATGAACGAAATGAAGTTTAATTCTATTTTGTTTTCTGACAATGTCAAAACTCCATTTTCAATCACAGCACTTTGTCTGTTGGTGACGTGCCCTTCTTTACTATTGGAGGAAGAAAAGGCTCTTAAAATCTGCTAAGGGACAATCTACAGCCACAGTTTAACAATTGACGTAGCTGATAAATAATCAACTGACCATAATTAAGTTTTAACCTTAAAATAGATGATGTACGATAAGTACCTCTTCGGACGACCTGTATAAATTCTATCACCCATAAAGCAGTCTTATACACCCAATATTCGTATTCCAGCATTCTATGTTGGAATGAAATGAACTGATGTACATCTCACTAATATACGACGAGATGAATGAATGGTTGGGCATGTGTTCGTGCAATGGCGAAAATATCTTGTTGACTAATGACAGCTATTTGTTGGAGGGCCACTTTGTAGATTTGTTACCGTCCTGCGCAGTATGACAGCGACCCTAATGTAATTTTTTTTGAACATAAAATATTTTGTAAAGATAGCTACATTTGAGTTTCTAGCCCCATAAGCTGTCAGCTTCTTAGGAGTATTTTAGAAGAGGTATAAATTGGTAGGTCGAGTTAAAAACTAACTTCAAACTAAAACCAATTTAATTTGTTATAGATTTCAAAAATATACTTATTTCGGAGTCGTGCCTTAATAGTAAATTTGTATAGACAAATTATGCGCTTTACGGATTTAGTGCAATAAATTCTGTGTCAAAGTTTATAAACAGTTCTAGATTTTCCAAAATTTGTCAAGAATTTAGAAGACGGCTATTTTTGAAAACATGATTTTTTAATTGTTTAACGTAATTTAATAAATTATTGTGTGTTTGTTTATCTAAACAATAATATGTCTTTATTTATTTCTTTTTACTATATTTGTTTAAAATAGTATCTAGCTATATAAATTCTTTAATATAAATTTATCATTTGTAACATAATAACGTTGATATCGGAAACTGCAATTAAGATAATAGGGCCGTCGTAAATTTGCGAATATATTAAATAATGCTTTAGTTGCTTGGTTTTTGTCGTCGCATACGAGTACATCATGTAATGTAATAACAAAATAATTGACTATTGACTCCAAATTATAATCCAAAGTTCAGTTTATGTTTTGATCGATTCATTATAAAATTTGCTTGCCAGTTCATTATGCTAAAATATCATGTTACGGTAGAGCTATTGAAATAATATACATATAATAAATTGGTCAATCAGCCTATGCTTTGGTGAATGCGGTTACTAACATTTTATGTCAGCCATTTTGAAATACATTTCAGTGCAATTTTATACATTCGCTATTTTATTAAATATGCGCTGGGCGGTATGTTTACCTCCTACTTTTATGAAGTAGATTAAAAAATTACTAAGGAACAGATTGTATTGGTTTCTATTTCTATAGATATTATATATCTTTAATAGGTGAGAAATAAACAGAGAGCAATCACAAACATATATGAAACATGTTACATATACAAACATGAAAAAAGAAAAACAGTTTTAATTACTTTATTAGTAAAAGCTGGTATTTAAAAATATCTAATTATGTGATTTAATAAAAATAACTTAGCAATTGTAACAGCGGATGACAAAATAAATAAATAACTACTTAGGTATTGTTTTCAATCTCAATTGCTCGAATAAATGAAAAGTATTCAAAAGTAGCGTCGGTCTCTAGATTCCTAACAAAATTCCATTTGCATAATAGATGACCGGCGTTCAAAGAATTTTATTTTGGCCGGAGCATCCCCGCAGGCTAGGACCGTTTCAGTTAATAGGTACGATGTGAAAGCGTCGAGACTCGAGGCGCCTACGGCAACGTCCGCTGAACCGAAATAAACCGTAAGTTTATTCATTTTATACTAGTACACCTCTCTATACGCCTTCCAAACATCGCTCTGTACCTACATGTATCCATTAAAATGAAAAACCTAAACCGTAATTAATAGCTATTGCCGAGCTCAAAGCCTAAATTCGGGAAATATATCAGCTACATGGCTGGCAAGCCACACTTCAATGCATGTTCAAACAAAGGTATCATATTCTAACTTTAATCAGCGGAGGTATAGGCGCACTGAATATGCAACGGCATATTCAAAGATGTATGGACGGTACGTAACTCAAAGACATATGGGGGACGTTGTCTAACAGAATTGATGGTGCCGTTATGTGAGGGATATTCAGTGGTCAAAGAAGGGATGGAACTGATGTATATCTGTGTATACAAATCCGTATTGATCGGAACATTGATTCAGTCCTTGGTTTCGATGGGAAGTTCTTTGTCACTGTTCGGATGCTATTAGTTTGTTTATGTTTGTACGAACCGCTCGTTCGTCTCAGCTGACCGATGACCACTAATGGAATGGACGAAAAATGATGTTCTATCTCTTTTAGGACGCAACTTAACGAAATTTATTGGTGGAGGAAAGTGGATACTTTTCAACGTTCCATTTGATGTATTACGTACTACTTGGTGGTGCCTGCGACTTCGTCTGCGCAAGATTAGTATTTCGAGCAATACACACAATATCTTTCTAAATTATACACTATGTATTATTCTGATGTATAAGCTATATTATTGTAAAGTTTCATTAAAATCCATTCAGTAGTTTTTACGTGAAAGAAAAACAAACATCCATCCATCCATACTTACAAACTTTCGCGTTTATAATATTAGTAGGATGAAGTAAGGAAGGAGTAGCCAGTGAATGAATGACGATGAATACCATCTTCTCCAAAGTGATCTCAGATAGGACTTCTCTCCTCTCTGCGCCCTCTCAATATTTCGTCTGTGCTGTTACAGAATAACGCGAACAAAAGAATAAATAGAACTAAATTGGTTTTGCTTTGAGAAAACGTACTTCTAATAATGAGCCCTGTATTGAATCAGGAGATAAAATATAGGTCCATTATTTCTCTACTACAAAACTGATCCTAAAAGTGGAACGCCTACGCTGAATACTTGATGTAATGGCTTTCTTTGTTGTTATACCTATTCATTATCGGCAACTTATTCAATTCATCTATAAGTACCTACTTGGCTAAAGAAACCTGTCCATGACTTTTGGTACAGTGGACGAAATATAAAATGATACGATTAGTCTATTCATTCATTCATTATCCTGTTTTATCACTATACCTGTTTTATCATTTATATTTCACCACATAAAAATGATTTTAAATAACTATCTCGTCCTGTCATTCTAAGTTCTGGAATGTTCTTTCCTTTAAAGTATTCATTCATTCAGTAAGACATTAAAAAACAATTTAAAAATTTAGAAGTTAGATGAGTGACCGGACTGACTGTTAATGGCTAAAACTATGGCTAATCATTTACGTTTCTATACGTATTTAAACCCTTTAAGCCTAAGGTACCATAAGGATTAAAACATAAAATACAATTATGTTATTTTCAATACTTCAGTTATAAACAAGAAATAGGCAATCTAGCAAAGTAAACTTATGAAAAAATTGTTTGCAAAAAAACCAATAAAAGTATCTAATAAATAACAAAAACAAGCGCCATATCCCTAAAAAAAAGGGCAATCTACATAAAGAATATTAAAAAACTTTTCAAATATATTGGCATAATTCCAGTGGTAGGTATCAGATCGGTAATCCTTACTAAGACTCGACGGAGAGTTTTTGTACACGCTTTCCAATCATCACAAAAGTCCAATATCTCAAAAAAGGCCTCAAACAAATTTGTTTCAAACGAAACTTTCCTAATAACATCATGGACATAGCTTCATGGGTCGCCGTAATGACAACATTAACGCAAATGACAGGCAAAATTAGAAATTGGGCGGAATTTGTGGGCGCCGCAAACCGATCAAAATGAACTTTCATCACAAGTTTCCCAAAATTTAATAAAGTCCTCTTGAAATTTACGGTGTTGACTCTATACGTGCATAGCCCGCTTATTTTCATGTGGACTGATAGAGAACCATAGTAAGTAAACTGAGGAGGGTGCTCTCGCTTTTACCCGACTGCGGTAGACTACGTATATACCTCGATTTCAGTATTTTAAATACAGGAGAAGTCAAAACGAGCTTTGAATAAGATTCGCTGTGAGCAAGCTTAAAAAAATCTGGGATATACGATATATATAACTCAGACTCGACTTATAAGTTATAAATAGGTACTTAGATGTATAAAACATATTCTATAACATATTCTTGTAAAACGACATATGCTAAAAGTAATAATGTACCTAATAAAAACACTTTAATATTTGATGATCCTCAATTTAGGGATATTATTTAAGTAATATTCTTGAAAAAACTGTCTTTTATATAAAAAGTATTTTTTTAAATTCTGTAACGAAGGCCGACGTTCTTGACATATTTTAATTAGGTACGTTTTAATTTTTTTTAATTTGCATTATATTTTAACTAGAAATTACTGAACTGTAGGTACTAAAGTATGGTTTAATTTTTTGTTTTGTGATACCTTGTCATCAACTTTTACCTTTGTAGAACTCAGTACAATCTCTATTTCGTTCCACTTCAATTATTTAATTGTTTGACTCCTTTGTGAAATATCATTGCTAAGGTAAAGAAGAAACAGTTATCTTTCTTTTTTATTCTTTCATTCAATGCATTTTATTCTCTCTTAAACATCTTGGCAAATATGCAAAAACCATAGCTTCCTTTTTTATAATATGTAGGTATGTAGTATACATACCTACATATTTCATAAGAAACCAGTAAATGTGACATTATACTAATACACATTTATAACTTGTTAAAATTATAATTATTACGCGCGTTATGAAAACAACCGACTTTAAAATTATCGCGCCCATACTTAGTGTAAATGTGTAAATTTGAGACGTATATTATTGTCTTTCTCATAGATGGCATCATCAAAACTGGACCAAATTGAAATGGGACCAAACAGGAAGCACGAGCTTTAAAATAAAAACAGCATAATCAAAATCCGTTCACCCAGTCATAAGTTATGAGGTAACAAACATAAAAAAATACAGTCGAATTGAAAACCTTATTTGAAATCGGTTGAAAATAACTAAAAATTTATCTCTTTAAATATACAATTAAATATAATCAGAGTACCAATCTTAATCATGTCCATTTACCATTAACAGTTCAGTAGACACATATCAGCGGTCAAAAACAGATGAAACAGATTCTAGCGGATATTACAAATCATTGTTGTGGTTAGAGGCCATTTTGTGTGGAAGCTCGTGAGCCTATTCGCCAAACCCATGTTCAGGCACAGCGAACTTTGCCAAATGTTTTCATAACCTGTTTTGTCATAAATGCCTGTCGTTTACAACGAATACCATTATTTAAACATTGATTAAATTAGATATGCCTGCCACCCTTTTTGTGGCTCACTGCCAGTGCTCTCCCTACAACCGGGGAAGGTCTGGATGATACTTCACCACGCTGCTCCAATGCGGTTTGGCGGAGAAATTCGAAATGATACAAAACTTTTATCCTATTTAATTACATTATACCTATTATTACGGTAAAATGCGGGCACAAAATACAACTGTCACGGCTTCACACTAATTTAATTCGGATTAAACAATATTTCGTCACTTTACAATCACTTTGAAAGAAGACAATGTTTATAGTTATAGTGTCCATGTGTCGCAGTTGCTTCTTGATTTCTCTCGCGGAAAATGACCTGCAAATAGCGCAGAAATAAATGTACGTGCATTAGAGTTTGACGATTATAGGAATTCCTCTTATTTTTACCACTGATATGAGCCCTTTATCTCAAGGTGGTGTTCTCCTGTTATAAGTAAAATGTTATACCTACTCGTACCTATAATATGCGCCATACAGTTTGGATTACGGGGCCTATAAAAAGAAAATTCAAAAAGCATTTCTCTTAGAGTGTTCCTAACACAAAATCATTGCCAGCTATCAAACCCTCATCAATGCAAAGTTACAGAGGAGATAAACGTACGCTGAGTTATTTCCGGAAAAAGTTAAAACGGCGATGCAGGGGTTCTGTCTGCGTATGGAAATGTGGAATATATACCTTTATAACATTAATGAAACAAATTTAGAATGGATTGGGTTGAATGCGAACGTTAATGGAATAGGGTTGCTATTTTTATGTTGTGTTGCAAATGATGGAAAAATATAACACTGAACGATAAGTGCAGAATTCACTGGTTCAGATGTAAGAAAACAGTTTTCGTATTTCCTTCCATATACATTATATATACCTACTATATATATTAAAATAAATTAGCAATATAACATAATATTTTTAAGTTTTATTTATACATATTATACGCCCATTATTAAATAATTATCTAATTACTATTTCTATTGACTAACATTGAACAAAATGGCTACCAACTTTAAATGTCCGCAGAAAACAATTTGCTCAACGATGGTTAATTGAACAAAATTTCAGATTTAAAGCACACATCGTTACAAGTTCAAATCGAATTATGTTGTTTAGTTTAACCAACCCAACTAGCTACAATTGGCCTGTTTCTGAACAATACAATAAAAGTTGCCGGCCAAAATCCACTTAAGTTGATTTGGTCCAAAAGTTTTGTCGCCCGGATTTAACGTCATTGTAGTTCGGAATCCACTA
This sequence comes from Noctuana haematospila, assembly GCA_018231265.1. NCBI lineage: Eukaryota > Metazoa > Arthropoda > Insecta > Lepidoptera > Hesperiidae > Noctuana > Noctuana haematospila. The sequence goes on along the minus strand of DWQL01000789.1, from coordinate 1,330 downwards.
CGCAAAACGTGTTTTTTTTGAATAGATAAAAAGGTAATGTAAACACCTTTTGTCCCATACCTCTGCTTGTCTTAAGAGGCGACTAATTGAGGGCTTCTAGGGTCACGGGAAGCTGGAAGAAAGGCTCTGCCCGTCCGTAACCGGTAGGCGATCCACCTGATGATAATGGTATTAAGTGAAATCTTTGCAATCAGTACTAAATATGTCTAAATAAGTTTTATTTGTTTTTGCCATCTAATAAAAATAGAACACTACTAGTAGTCGGAGAGCATGACGTCGCTGATTTCTGTCCGAGCAAGAACTACCACCACGTTTTGTGCGCGTTTATTTGTTGATGACGTCACTAGTCTATGGCGTTTGTCATATTTCCTACCATACATAAAAGCGACTTACTACGCTTTTTTTAATGATTATTAATGCCATTTTTGTTCAAAATCTTTTGTACCTAAATACCTTTATTTCAATGTAATTAGTTGTCGCTAACAACAACAAATCATTAATTTTATTTTAGTGATCGAGTGTATAAATTGTCTAACGCGCACTGTATTTGCGGTTTTCTGCTAACAAGCATGCCATATTGGTTAGAATTTAGATTGGATCAAATTTTCCATTTATTTCACAATTCAGCTAATTGGACAACTAAATAACATTATGAGAATCGAATCATTTGAAATCATTTTAATGAGATCCGAAAATGTATTGAACAAATTCAGTAACACAGCTAGTCCAAAATATTTACAATAACGATCATCTACTTGCTAATTAGAGTTTGAAATCCTAAATACTTATTTAATTTGCAAGAATGATCCGGTTGAAATAAATTTGATATAGTCGTAAGTTCATTTCAGATCGGCAAGGGCTTAACAAACTTTCCTCAAAGTTAAAAAAACTGACAAAAGTTTTGAAACTTCGTTTAACTTTAATAAAAACTAGTTAACATAACGAAGATCTGAATAAACAAATTAGGTAGGTATGTGCCGAGCGTGGATACACTCATAGTCTAAAAGGTGCTAAGAGATAATAATAATGGTTGTATCCTTAGCGTGAATAATTCCTAGTATTAACAGAATAATATTCGTACTTAAACCTTTAAGTTCAACAAAACCATCTAACTCATGAATTTATAAAACTTTTCCCAAGGCACGAATCAACTGCAAACTTCGTAAAACTTTAGCTGAAATAAACACCCTGACGTGATAACAAAATATAATTAGACAAATAACGAAAAATAACAACAAGATATAAATTCGAACAACAGAGCATAAAGACGAGTAAAGCCTATCAACGTCCCGTCGCCCAGCCACCGACACAAAAATTCACGACTTGGATT
>DWQL01000788.1:0-13443 GCA_018231265.1 Noctuana haematospila | reverse complement strand
ATCGAATTCATAACATTTGAATGGGTGAACGGATTTGAATGATTCTTTTTTTATTTGAAAGCTGACGCTTTACGTTTGGTCCCGCTTTAATTTGGTCTAGTTCTGACAACGGTATCTATGAGAAAACCATTTAAGTCTTAAATTTAAGTATGTGCGCGCGACGCGACAACTTTGCAGTCGGTTTTTTTTGTAAAGTGAGTTATAATTATAAAACTTAAAATCTACAATCTAGTATCTTCAAACAATACGAGTATCTTGTTGTACAAATGCTGCTCAAACAAGTTGAAAATAAAAGCGACATAAATTGACATTTACAGCCCTTGGCCGGTATCTCAGAGAACGAACTTCGGATGAAATTTCAGTAGAAATTTCATCGTATCTGACAAAGTGGCTTAACAATGTTATTGTATTGTCTCAAGCCATTTCGCTTTTTATCTCAAAATCTCCGATAATGGAGAACTTGGCAGAGGCAACAAAAAACGAAAGCTGGTTTAAGCTTCCATTGCTCAGGGTTATAAACTTGGTATCCCGAAATACAGTCTCTTATGTTTAATTCAAGTAACAGTCATATGAAAAATGTAAAAATATGGTCATATAATATACAATGCTAATGTATATTGTGGAAAGAAGTATTATTATTTGGCGGACACATCTTAGTCCTCGTGAGTAGCAACGCCTCCACGTATGATCTCAGATTGTACTTCTCTCCGATTTGAGTTGACCGCGGATGACCATTGGTTGCAGTGACTACTTAACATCAGGTGGCCTGCATGCTCGTTAGCTACTTATAAACGATAAAAAACGAGGACAAGTTCCATATTATTAAATAAATAAATAAATAATAAATAAAAACATTTTTATTCATCATACGGTATTTGTATACACTCAATGAACGTCAAATACACAAGAAAAAAGCTGCCGGAAAAAACTCTCGGCACTCCTTTAAAATCAAGAGTAAAATTACAAATGATTAACTGTCCAGTATAGCTTTAGCCTGATTGCGCGCAGACGTGACAGCTGACCGTGTGCGTCACTATCACTCCACCGCCAACTGCTCCCATATTAGAGAAAACTAAAACTAATTACATTGGGTATAGAAACAGCCTGGCAGATTAAGATCAATCCCAGACTTTCTTATCATTCAAATATTCCTTAATATCATAATAAGCTTTCAGACATAGAGTTTCTTTAATAATTCTTTTAAATTTGTGAAAGGGCAGGGATAGAACTTTTTTTGGAATTTTATTAAATATTCTGACTTATTCTTTGAAATAAAATTTGCAGTAGTCATATATTATCTTGAAGATCATTATTATGTGTTAGATATGTTAATGGACTGTGGCGCCTACGCATACAGATCCATCATGCGAGTCGCAATTTTAATGCTTGTTTTGTAGTGTGCACATCATTATGTAGCAAGAATATAGTTAACTTGTCTACATACTCCACTAACATCTTGAGACAATAATAATTTACATTGACATACCTTAGAAATAAATTCTCATTTAAACCACAACTACATACGTACTTATGTAAAACGTGTTTCCCGCCCTTACATGAAAAAGGCTTTTAAATACGTCATTAGAACCATTATAATTGTCACGTACTGTTTCCCGTAAACTAACGGACTGTATATAGTGGGTCACGTGTTTACTCGCTTGTTATAATTATTGTTTAACACGATGTTACAACTCCAAGTAAATTCCGCATAGGTCGCTGCAATGAGCTCTACGTAGCATTCCATCACATCGCCATTCCGTATAAGCCTCTCTAATGCTACTATATTATCAATGGTTAAATACTGTACTTAAGAAAATGCAATGCACTTGAATTGAAGTGGAGATCTGTACTCGATTGTAAGCTGAGTATCGACTGATCACACGCGGCAAGTAATTATTTTAGACGCAGACTTTCTATTGGCAATCATCTCGGATAGTATCTCTCTTGATTCGATATTACGATAAACTTAGATGATTTGCGATCTGATAAATTGTTGGAGTGTATCTATGGATGCTTAATGAAATTGCAATTATCGTTGCTCTCTCACGTCCTGTCGCATGATGTTGAAATAATTATGATAACGAACTTTTTCTAACGTGAGTAGCAAGTAAAATAAATTAAATAAGCCACTTCACACGTTATTTGACTTCATGCTAATAATTAATAAGTTACTGAGTAATTTAAAGTGTGGGTTCAACTAATTTATTTATAGTTCCATTCCATGCTGGCATCTATAGAGCCGCACGACTAGTTATGAGCAGGTGATCATTAATAGTGCTCGATTATTTGCACTTAGATTTTTTTCGAATAATAATAACTTACCTACTTTATACTCGTTGACTTTTACTGGAGCCGACTGCAATGCCTCAAGCATTTTTAGGTATAGACGTTATTTATTATAGTATATGTTTTTAGGTTCGAAATCAGGTCATAGATACTAAATTTACTATTTTTCTTTTTATCAAGAAAATATTTTAAATGCGAGCAAAAAAAATTTACTGTAGTCTGACCAATCATTCACCTTTTAATAATTTAAAGGCTATTCGGTTGATATCTACATACATAAGTTATTTACTACACTAAACACTATTTTATAAATACGATATTTCAATCGAAATAATTATTTCGAGAAGCTGCTTCTCGGCAATTTTTGTAGACTGTCGGGAGTCTGGACTTTGAGTGAAATGTCCCGAGAAGACAGACGAATCTCGACCAACTAGCAATCAGTGAGAGGCGGTTGTACATCCCAGGGCGAATCATAGAAGTTCTAAGTACTTATAAATTTTATATACATCCTTAACGTGCAATTTTTTTATTTGTCCAGGTGACGTCAGAAGCTGCTTGCAGATTAGCATGCGAGATCGAATCCGAGTTCCTCTGTCGCTCCTTCTTGTACCTCGGAGCTCCGCACTCCGCTGCATACAACTGTCGCCTCTACCATCTCGACCACCATACTTTACCTGATGGACCATCAGCGTACTTAAATGCCGAAAGACCCCTTATCGATGATGGCGAACCAATTGGAAAATATTTCGAGAACTTCTGCGAGAGTGAGTACAATCTCAATATCTAAATCTCAATATCTTTAGTAAATCTCACTCAAGGTGCATCTCAATCTTAAGTCCAATTTATTAATACTGGCTTAAAAGTAGAACGCTTCTTTTGTGCTGAATTAATAATGCCATTTATGTAGACAGCATATCATCAACCCATCGCAGTCCCGCAAATGGGCATCTCCTCCTGAGACTCCTCTCAAATATGAGAAGGGTTTTGGCCATAGCCCACGTGTGGGTTGATGGACATAAAACATCATAATATCGACATGTACATTTTTATCTATCAAAAATCGTCAGTGTAAATAATTAAAATTAAATTATGTTAGATATCTCATTAAGCCTTTAATGAACAGTGGAAGAAGAAAAACTCTTTTATGATCTGACACGAATTAATTATGTACCAATTATGTGGCGCGCGCTCGCGACGTCGAAATAAATTGCACCGTTAATTCAGTTACAATCGTTTTATATTTGTTTATTAACCAATAAATCGGTGCCTTCATGGCACATTCAGAGCTAATTATTATGCAGCACTGTAACATAACTGTAAATAACAATAATGCAGCATAACTGTAAGTACTTTATAATGACGTTTAAAGATAGTAAATTAAAGTAGTTAATTGAAAGCCTATATTTCTTTTTAATCGAGGTATATGTATATTAAGTTGCAGAGGTTTAACATACAGCCTCACATATGATCTGATTTAACTTTACTTATAACTAGAACTAGTCTCTTTTAAGTCTATTAAGTTGAATTTAGAGCGTACCTATATGCTAATGAGCATCGCTTCCTGCAATTAATAATCTAAACTGGATTTCGTTCTACCGGATTGACTATCTAGGTATATTTAGATTAAGTAAGTAATGCAAGTAACATAAATGTTGTTGGCAAGTTGAGCTTTGTATTTTTTGCTCATTCAATCACAAATAACCTGGACTCTGTAGGTATATTTAGTTTAAATCTACGCATACTCAAGCGAAATAACTGTTATACTCTTGAATGGCAGTCCTCCGCTACAACAACATTTGAAAAGCAAATATGTATCTAATGTCAGTAAAATAATCTGTTGAAAATACAATAGCATATTATTTTAATATATTTATCATCTATAACGCGTATAATATAAACGGAATTTACAATAATCTGCTATGGAGAGCGACAAGTGTCACTAGGACATAAAAATATTGTAGTCAATAATTTTCTAAAAGGAAATTAAATTGTGTTTAGGATATTACATGCCACTGTAATGACAGCCCTTGATACCCGGCTTACTCGCAATTATCTTCTACAACGAGTTTCTGGGACAACGTGTTACCTACCTAGGTTGCGGTCGTGCATTCAACCTAGAATATGCATCCCCATAAAGGAAATTGTAGGTGCACTCACTTTGTTCATATAACATTTTCTAATCAGAAAAATTATTTCATTAATGGCTTCCTAAAGTTAATGTTTCCTATTAAAATGTATATAATATAATTAGGTATAGGAGGTATTGCTTAAATTAAAATCATCGTTATCCTACTAACATTATAAACGCGAAAGTTTGTAAGTATGGATGGATGGATGGTTGTTTGTTACTCTTTCACGTAAAACTACTGAATAGATTTTAATGAAACTTTACAATAATATACCTTATACATCAGAATAACACATAGGCTACAATTTATTGTACTGCTTAGACGAAGTCGCTGGCACCACCTAGTTTTTCATTTATTTATACTTAACAAACTGTGTAATTTCGTATCGATAACGTTTGTCTATTCAAACGTAGCTAAGTCATGCCTGAACAGTCCAACATATTAGCATAGAATTAATAATGGATAGACATAATGATAGAGAAGGATGTAGCGTTCCTTCTGTGGTGATCGGGGATACTTCCACGACACTTTTATCGAAGCTTATTTGAACAAAGAGGTGGGTAGACGCTTATCAGAAGTGACAGCGACATAAAATTCACTTTTTATTACCATTTACCACTAATTAGATAATTTACTACATTATTATAGGTACTTGTTTATATTCCGCAACGTAACAGTTGCAATGGAAGTCCGTCGGCATTGTTCTGTCGTATACTGCATGAATATTAAGGTAATTTATATCTATAAGAGGCTCACGATTAATATTTTTAACGCGCAAATCCTGCACGTTTCCTCTGAATCACACAAGTAGGCGTTGGGCACGTGAATAAAATCTGTGATAATGTTTTCTTTGAACCTGTTGAGGTTGAGCTAAGCCGGTAGATCCGTTTAGGGTGCCAGTGACTTCTTAGGTGTTCGTTATGTTATGAGAGTCGGTGATAAATTATACGAATTGACGTGTGTTTTCGACTTATTATTAATTAAGTGCTATTTATATTTAACTTTTTGGAACTCTTTGCTGTCCCTTTTAGATTGTTCTTATTAATGGCCGTCATACGGCGGGCGGTAATTTATCTACCTATCAATTTTAGAGGCTGTGGCATTTTTTTGTCAGTATAGCTAACGCATAGACCTTATATAGGCATATTATGCCTAACGTACGCATTGCGCTATTTTTGCGCCCACGGGGCAATCAGCGCAACTGTACAGTTACAAAGTCCGTGCAAGCTCTGGACCCAAACGACGAGCTACCTACTTGGACTAAAACTACCTACGTAGACAGCACCTCGAGCTTGTGTTGTTTAGTTTTACGTATAAACTTTGACAGAAACATTCATAGATAGCGTATGTTCTACACGAAGGCAAACGTCTCTTTTTAAGCGATAAGTAGTTAGAGTTATACTCTTACATAGGTACCTATTGTAGGACAATTTACTTAATTTAAATGGATACCTACAGAGTCATAAATTTTTAAAGTCTATAGCAATTTAAATTATTTATTTCCGGCTTTTTAGCTTCAAGTCGGTTTTCAGTTTTGATTAAAATATTTCGACTATTTTATTCATTTAAACCGGCTCCTGTAACCTGCGAGTTAGGGCCACGCCTAGAAGCTTGATTAGTTTGCTACGCGGCCACCGATACAGTTAGTAAACCTCGCTGGTAAAGGCGGTTAAGGGCGTGTTGTTGGTACAACCGTTATCAGCTTATACATTTTCATAAAACGGTAATCGACAGACTAGGTAAGATTCTTTGAAATTAAAAAAGGATATTTGAAAAAATTACACGTCTTTTGTTTTTTATGTTACGCCAGTACTTACGTAGTGACTATTATTGAATCTGTGCCACTACTCATATATATTCTGTGGTACATTTTATACCTGAAAACAGGCAGTCTATCGAAGAATACTCGTGCGATTTTCTCACAACTTGACTTATTTACCTATACAATAAAGAAATCAAAATTTTTCTGTTATTGTAATTAACTACACGTTTAACAACGTTGTTTTTATATGTTAAAAAAACTGTATGACAGGAAAAACATAGTGTTTTGTGAAAATACATATGTTTTTACTCTTGTGGTCTAGCACATTTTCGCTTATTATGAATACTTTATATTTATTTTTATATAACCTGGAATTTAATACGATATTTATAAGATTATAAAGTTAGAATGTATCGATGAACATTTGCGAAGTCATTGGTTGCAATGGTCCGGATAACGGTTCATAAAATCGCTTCCCATTAGAACAATCTGCTCACGTGAGTTAACGAGATGAGATGTTAATATTCTACATTATCTAAGCCAATTACGGCTGTTATTCTGTACGCATTTTCAACGATACTTAAAAACAGATCACACCCTAACACTTACTGTCGGTTGTTTAGAAAAAAAACCAGTTATTTTAACTACCTATATACCGGATGAAAATTGGTTATGATCCTAGCTAGCTTAATAGCAATTTCGATACATATCGTTTCGTACGTACAGGCCGTTCCCATTTCAGATACTGAAAAGATTGACATGAATTTTACGTACAATTAAATTTTCATATATATTTTCATAGATACAGCTACCTATATTGTAATATTGTTCGTATCTTAAAGTGTAATAATAGTTGTAGTTTACTGTACTATAAAGTAGGTAGCTCTCAGTACCTATTGTGTAAGGAACTATAAGATCACCGGTGGCGGTTGGTCGGGCTAACGGGTCGCAAAATCGGTCTCCTGCAAGACAATTGTTCACTTAGGTTAACGAGACAACGAGATATTACCAGGAAACTTACTGCTGTAACAGAATCGAGACAAACTACATCACTTTGTTGACTAGACTATGCCATTACATGTATATATATACTCGTATATTATTAAATTACGTTGCGCCGGTGCCACAGCTTAAATGAAACCAAAATTACAAGTAAATTGCTCAGTTTTGTTATTAGTATGTACCTATCATCATAATCATATTTACAGTTTACATGCGGTCAATAAATAAATTATTACGTTTCAGTCGACGGCACACTATTGTTTATTTAGAATATTTTAATAGAACGCGTGTATATACAGGTGTATCGTATGATACAAATCTTAATAACACCATTAATGCACCGCAATATTCAACGGAAGCTAATTGTTACACGATGATGCGATTATAAATAAGTTTTCGCTCGCCACGCCCGTGAGAATTACTTTGTCTATGCAATATTATAGTCTTACTGAACTTTTTGCTTTGTTATCAGATTCAATATTCAATAATATGAGAGCTACTGATGCTTATTTCAATCGTGTGCTCATGAATAATTAGATTTATCTATGCAAAAAAGTCGTAGTGAAAATTTCCATTTTCTCAATGTATATTCGAAATGGATACGCGTTAAATACGCGTATCGAAGAATCGCATGAGCAATAAATCTATGGTTGCGTCTGACTTCGTAAATATTTAAGTGGATACAGATAAAAGCGAGTTAATATCTCACGCTGCGTGTAACTAGGGGTCGGGGTCAAAGGCAATCGATATATCGACTGTGATCATGAAGTCCGACTGCGGTTAGTAATATACGTACCTAGCAAAAGTTTGTTACATATGTAATCTTTTGCATGCATTTTCAAGACCAACTAGAATGATAGAATGATAGACCGAAATTCAACTTATAGCTTAATAAATAATACTCAAATCTTACGAAAGTATTAGTTAGGTTAAACTGAGATATATTATATACTATAAATAACCCACTTTAAATAAAAAAAAACCTTTCCTTATGGAATGAATGATTTATAGCAAAGAGATAACGAGATAATAACCGTAGAAAACGTAAACCGTGTCCTAGGAATATCATTTTCCATTTGTAGTCATGACACGACAAGCCTCAGTATGGCGAGGCTCTATATATTTAATGTAGGGTCTTATCTTGGACCTTGACAACAGTTATGTTTGTAGTGTTGCTTACACGAGAGTAACCATTTTAGATAGCTCAAAGATTCATAATGGGATATAAAGTAAATAAAGGAGGCTCTTTGGAATATCAGCTCGGTTCCGCTAGAAACGAGTCTGGAGCTACTCTATTACGTGAACCTGTACTTACGGCATTAAGATTGCCATCTGTTGCTGCCGGTCTGATTTACGGAGCCGACGGGACGCCCGTATATTATAGGTGTTGTGAATTCCTTCGATTTCTTCCTAACACCGTTATGGTTTAGTTGTATCTCATTGTTGTTAATGGTGGTATCAAAGAAAAGTTACTAGAAGCATAATTAACCGTCATATCCAGGATGCCCTACATAGGTTGAAAGAATTTGTCGTTTGCAGATTACGGGGATTCCTAAATAGATATTAATTTTCTGTATCGTACACCTTCTTTGCCAAGGAACCTATATTATTTGTGTGTAATGTGTGCATTAAAATAAAAGTAAAACAATGGGTAAAGCAGCGACTGATTTTATTAATGAAAATGTTTTGTTCTTGCTATCCGTTATCAATATCCGAAACCAATTACATAATCGTTTATTTGTTGTCTGTTGAAGAGGCAAGAGATCAAATTAAAGATAACTTGCTTCGATATAATGTACATCGTAATTACAGTTACAAATAAAATAAATTGGTAATAAATAGATAGCTCAATATCCACGATACGTCAACATAATTTTGTTATGTTTACAATATAGAATATGCTGCATCACGGCACTGTTGCATTCGAATGCAAAAAGGCACTAACGAAGCGGCAGACGCAGAGATGGCCGCACCGCGCACCGCGCACCGGGGCGCTCGTGCGTGCCTTGTAACGGTGGTACTACACAAATTGAAAAGACGTTTTTTGCGGCGCCCGTGAGCTCGATTTCGTCTTGGTCCAGTCCTAATTCAGCGATAATTGAATCTTCTCGGATATAGAGCGCGAGTGGTAGGTGGTATTCAATATTCGTCAGTGCTTAATTTACGCTGCACGAAATAACGCGACAAAAAACTTTGTATGACTCGCAAAAAAAATTAGCGCTAATAACCCCTATGACAAAGCACCCACCGAATGCTCTTATTACAGACATTGTCCACTAAGAGGTATTTAGTGATTGCTCCTTTCAGGCAATGCTCGGTTCTCTTGTTAGGTTTAATAGATGTTTAGAGAGCCCGCTAAACGGAAGTCTGTTCAACCCGTCAAATATTTAGTGTTCTCTTTCTTCGATTGAACGCAAGGTCCTTGCCTAGCGAAGGTGTCAGTCACCCTAAGACATAACTACGAGTAAGAAATGTCTATTTAATTACTACGATACTATGTCTACGTTAACTTTGTGTTGGCTTTTGGTGACGTTAAACCACAGTAGCTATAGAATGTAAGGGCAGGTCGTGCTCGCAATACAAATTTACTTATCTTAAAGATACGAAATTTTGATTTCATCTCGTCATTCCGTGCCCTCAATGCTGGGCATGGATATTCCTATCGGATGTGAGGGGGTTTAGGCCATAATATCCAACCACGCTGGCCTAGTGCAGGTTGGTGGAAAGAGCGAATTGTTGGATATGAATTTTTAATTAGGTTTGTATAATCATGTTTAGTTATTTTATTTTTAAAATATTAAGAACTACTCGTATGTAATGGCTAACACAACAATCTTATCAGTTAGTCTTATAAAATCAGTATAAGGAAATACAGGAAAAGATATTTCATTAAGCTAAAGTTATTTACTGCGTACAGCGTTTAGCAGGACTGGCATCTCGTGTAACGGCCTTGACTGGCCTTGCCATCTCGCAGTGATGCAGGTCATTGACCGTTACATGTTACATATTATGATGTTATTAATCGGTTAGTTGCCTTGTCGGTAACCTTTTTCATGCTGATGCTGCCCTTTTTCATGCTGATGATGTCTGGCCGGACTAGGTACTTGTTTACTAACCTTCAATTTTAAAATGTGTTTCTGTTCGAGTAATCTTATAATGTGTGAAGTTGTCTCGCTTGCTCCCGTACTAAAAGAGTGTGACATCATTTCCTGTAATATTTTCACCCTCTATTTTCCGTGCCTTTACCTACTAGAAAATAGGATACTAAGACTACTAATATGGAACTTTATTTGACGAGTAAGGTTAAAATCATTCAAGTTAACAAGACTGTAAATAAAATTAAATATTAGGCATTCCGGGACGTAGCATAGTAAATTATTTGCTTACAAGATCTTTACGTCAAAGATTTGCAATACCGATGGAATACGGTGGTTAGAAGAATCTGGTAGCTATAATTAAACATTATCCCGGAAACGTGGTACCTGGTTGGGCTACTTGTTTGCGTACAGCCTCCTAACGCGACAACCAAGGGACCGTTAGCGCCTACTGCGGTCACTTCCGACACCGCGAACAGCAATGCTCTTGTATTTATATTATCCAATAACGCTATTTAAATTGTCGAGTGTAATGTTCACTGCGATGTCTTTAGAACAGTATAGAGGCGGTTGTTTTAACAGGCCGACACAAAGCACAATTACAAGAAGAATTTATTGAAGGGTAGGAAACGAACTTTAAAGTATATGTACTAATAAAGCATATTTCGTCAAGACAGTATGACACTATTACCTACAAAAGAAGCGAAGGAACCAAAAAGAATTAAATATTATAAAGGACATACCTACCTACATAAATATAAAACAACAGTACCTACTAGTTAACAAATTTGACACCCTTGAATGTTGGCACATTGAGCAATTCAAAAGCAGTTTAATGAAATAACATATTATGTTGTACCTAACATATTGTTAAGTGCTGTTAACATACCGTCAGAAAGATGTTCAAAGTAGGTAATAGAAAATGTGCGACGCATGAAGTTCAGTCTAGTGTAAAATAGCAAAGTCGCACCGGCGCCGCTGTCTTTTAGAATTGAACTTTTATGTTTGTTATCTTAATATAACGGCTTTGCCCAGCGAGAAAAAGAGGGAATTCTTTTGTAAAACGATGCTACAAAAGCGCTAACTAACCCAGTTTTGAAATGTAGGTAAATTCTAAAAGTTAACTGCACGTAGAGTATTAAAAGCATAAAACGCTGCAGTATTAAATGTATTATGAGATGGCCGTCATAGCGTACCAAAAGCAATATTTTGTGGAGCACAGTAAAGAATGAATAAACCATGACTGGTCGTTGTATTCTTCGGCGGCGTGGTTTTTATGTTAACGTTTCAAAATATTTCTAAGAACGTAGGTAATTTTCACGCAGAAATCCTATCTAGAAACTTCATAGAGATTATTGTATTTTTAGCTTAGATTTATAATTACTGACGTCGTTTTGTTGCTTAACTATATTATGTCTCTATGCTTTGTTTAATTTTGGCATACCTACCTAGTTTATGTGACTTAACTACATTGCATTTCACCGAAAAATTTGATAAATCATTTTAAATTCTTGTCCAATATTGTCAATGATGTTCTCTTAAGCAGTGTGAAAATATATGGACTACTTAATATTGTATATAAAATTGTCTCACATATACTCTTACTCATGTTGGTTACGCGCGATCAGTTACTGTTTTACGCTAAAAACCACACGTTAATTCACCCGTAACTTAGATTAACAACTTTTGATTTGTGTTTCATTGAAACGAAGCGTGGGAAGTATTTTTAGTTATTGAAGCGTTACGAATTATAATTGTTGTAGTACGACTAGTAAGTCATCGACTGCTGTCGTAAGCTTTGTCTTACGAGGTCTGTAATCAGAGTGATTTCGTCAGAAACGCTATCTAATTCCTTTAAGGTTGTGTTATTAATAAATGAAGTCGGTAATTATAAAATAAATTAAAAAGCTATATTTTATAATGATAAACCTACCCTTAAAACGTTCCTAAAGGACTACTAAGTACCTAATGTAATACAAAACTTTATGCCTGCAATAAACTGCATTATAGAGTAGAGTAATGTTCCCATGACAGAGCTATCTCGAGTGTATGAAAAAGTTTAGTGTCGCAAAGTTGTAATGACGACGTAGTGAAGCACGTCCATAATGGCGGTCGCCCTTTGACGACAATTTAGTTTGAATTACGAAAGTTACTCAATTCTAAACATCAGCGGGAGGTGCTCAGAGCGACAGAGTTCGACAAACCTTCGCTTGCCTTCGTCCCGGTCATCTTAATCAGATGACGTCACTTTGAAGAGGACATTCAGCGAATAATTTTTTTTACTGTAACGATATTAACACAGAGCTGCGATAGAAATTGTGAAAAATCATTAGTCACTATCACTATATTTATTTTATTTAATAAACCTTTGAGTTACTACATAATTCAAAGCAAAGTTTTAATGTAATTTTTACGAGTTTTCTTCAAAAATGTATCTAAGAATCTAATGTATAAACTGCTGTGTAAGTGTAATAGTATGCTAATGTCCGGCCATCAGTAAATTTCCTGTGGCCCCATTAGTTCCGGGTATTAGTGGGTGAAGCTTCGGCCATCTATTGCTACTTACCAATCGCGTGTGAAAATCTAGAATTGCCCGGAGCGGCGCGCTTTGCTCGAGCTGTAATTGCAGTATGTGCACGGGTTGCACTTGGAATCGTCAATTGCGCCGCCGCAACATCGCCGCAATCTTGTATCGATTATGACGATACACGCACCGAACGCTACCTAATCAGACGGCTTATGAATCGGTCCTTCGGCACATTACATGCCTATTCATGGAGGTTAATAAAACTAAAAGACAGCATCCTCATTTGCTATTTTTGCGTGTTGCAGAACCACCTGCAAACGCGAATCCCGGCGGCGAACTACCTGTCACCATTGACCATCAACAGGACACGAACATGTCGAGCAACTTTACGAGAAACGACGCCAATTGCGACAAGACAGGCACTTGCTACGATGGTGATTGCGATAATTATTTATCAAATTACATTACCATATTTTATATTTAGGATATTTGAAACATTAATCAATGTAATTTATTATAGTATCGGTTCACTGCAAAGACACAAGGATCGCGGTGCAAGTCCGGACGAACAAGCCGTTTAATGGACGTATCTATGCGCTGGGCCGTTCCGAGACATGTAACATCGATGTCGTGAACAGCGAC
>DWQL01000787.1:0-13449 GCA_018231265.1 Noctuana haematospila | reverse complement strand
CTCTCCAATTTACTTGTCCGTTTGTGTTGACTTGTGTTCAGAAAACTCGAAAAGGGCGCTTCAAGAAATTAAATTGGCGTGTTTAATGATGAATTAATTCGATGTAATGGTTTTTGATGTTTATCAAAGAACGACGGCTCCCACGTTAACTATCGTACTGGATTTTAAGGCAGATTCGTTTAAAGATATTTTTGTACTTCGTTTCTTTATTTCGAAGCTTCTCAAACTGAAATCTTTTTCATAAATATTAAATTTGGTTTGTTTTGCTACTACACAAGGATTAGATTTTGTTGTTGATGATGAAATAGTAGTGATGTACTGTTGCAGTATAATTAGCAACGTCTTAAGTAAATTGACTTCAAGTAATGTAGAAGGTAAACTTTTGACTAAAAAAGATGTTTTTGAAGAAAAGCCCAACCTGGCACACGTACGTCAAATTCAGTAAGAGTCGCGTTTTATCTGATTTAACTTTATTTTAAAGTTTTTCATCACGTATAACTTTGAAACATGTTCAAACCACACGAGGCAAATCAGGTTTGTAAGCTTTGGTGTGAAAAGATAAATATAAATACTCTATACAGAAGAGTAGAATGCTAGGTTCAATAGATAGAATCGGAGATACGTAACTCGTATGCAAATAGCTTCACGTTGGCAAACAACGCTTTGATTGATTCTCTGATCGATATACGCAACGCATAGAGAAAATACAAAGAAGGGACCTTAAGGTCGTATCTGATAGGCGGATAGGAGGATGTGTTATGGAGCTCCGTAACCGTTACCGAAACTATATTTTTTTTGTATTGTAAAGAGTAGGTAAATATAATTATTGTGTTGTACGAGTATATCCGTTACGTATAAAAGGTTCGAAAATCTTCGGATTGTTCAGTTATGGTAGTGTCATTGAAAAATAGATCCTCGTTAATCATCTATCTAGCAAAAATAAACTGGGCTATACAAAACGCCTCCCGAGAGTTAGTCGTCATACAATGGTCGACAAATCGGTACGAGGATATCTGCTAGTACAAACAATGTCGCGTAACTGCATCACTGTATCTGCAACAGCGCAAATAGAAATGTTTTGGGAGAGCCATTCTTATGTTAAATAAAACCAAAACTAGATTTTGTATCTTCCATATGTATCAATTATAATGACACATACTCTACACTTTCATTTATGCATTTAACTTTTTATAATAAAAAAAATTTAATTGTTATTAACTTGTTGTAACTTACATTGTGTGATTTCATATTCCTCAGTATATTTTTATAAATTCTGAATTAATTTCATATTATTTCGAGCCAACGGTGATAAGATACAATTTCTCGATCAGTAGGTATTTGATGTCTGACTTATTGACCTTCAAGTAGTAATAATTTTAAACTATTTTAAGCTTTTTTAGGTTTAGACATGTCTTGGTCTTGGTCAGAAACATATCTTGGGTATGAACATTAATAAAATGTCTACACTTTTTCAAGATATATTGTATACAGTGTTCACCAAGACAGAAAAAATAATGCAGTAACATGTTTTTAATTTTACTTATAAAACTTAGATTAACGACACTGTTGCTACGTAGAAAGAAAAGTCGCGTCAATTAAATGTACCGTGAAAAAAACTTCAATAAAACCCAGCGTAAACGTCTGTTCCATGTGCTTTATAGCCTGTAAGCCATTTCATAACAGCCTTCCAACGTTTCCAAAGGTTTGTTAGAACAGCTTATTCTTTCAGGTTGCGTTTTGTATGAATCTTGGTCCGGAAAACAGAAGCTAACGTAGGTTTCTTACCGTTATTTCTTTCTTAAACCCTATGATAAATTAAAATAAGGAAATAACAATAAAACAAATTAAACAAACACAGGCTCACACTAATATTTCTGGTCGTGTCTGTGTCGTGGGTGCCATGAACACAAAAAAGACAATTTACACAACACCCAGACCCGGAACAGAACTCTAAATTCATTTAAAATTCTAACCGGGAATCGAACCCTAGACCCTTCGAATGGTGAACTGTCATGCTAGAATTTTTAGTCATCGCGCATCCTACGAGTACAAGGGTTACCCTTCTTATCCCATATAACTATTACCGGATAAAGTTTTGACACGTTAGGCTCGTAGGTACTAAGTTTGGACGAGGGGATAAATCTACGTGACTTGAGCGAGCTTATTGTAACACCAATAAAAATGTCATAATTTGAAATATTACGAATAATCCGCTTCCTGTTTGTATATTTATAAATCATGACGTGAGTTACAGTAATTACATTTTAACCATTCAGATATGATTGCCATATTATATGGCTTTTAGAACCTCAGATTGTCCTTAAATAATCGATTTTGGTTATTCTTTCTTTGCTGTAAGCCGTAGACTATCAATCAAATTGTTTGTTTTGATTACAAAAGTTTGACAAACTGTATGTCTATCGGGCGCATTACAAGTATTCCTTACAGCGGGTCAAACCTATTCATTAAATGTTTTAACTCCATTTGGTATAGACAATTAATAATATTTATATAGATACTTTTTTAGGCTATGTCACATAACAGTAGAGGTACCTACTAGGGGCATAAAACTGTTTGTTTCCGAACGTTGTAGCTGTTCATTAAGTAAATTATTAACTTACTTACTAGAAAAGAAAAAAGAACGTTGGCTTAATATTTAATCTACATACCTTTTTCGTTGTAGGTGACATTCGAGTCTCACGGGACCGAAAATAAAACGACGGAATTTTGGTATTACTGCGAAATGCGAAGGTGTCAGCACTGTTAGCTTTCAAGGCATTACAATCGAATAAAATGGTGTAGTTGTAAATTGCTTGCTATTTACTATAGAACAGTATCAAACAATTGTAAAAAATGAAACATGCAAAAAATCTGTGCTTTACTATTTAATCTTTTTTGTGAAGCCAATTACAAAAACAAGGATTGCACCTATGGATTAAACGAATATACTTTAATAAAAATAATAATACACTTTTGTTTTATATAAAACCAAAATATCTAAAGCCTGTAAAGTACGAATTAAAACATGACAAAAGCAGACAACGCTTTCTGAATTTTGCCGCTTCGCAAAGTTAGGACAAGCCTGCTTTGCAAGTCAATGGATTGAATATAATATCGCTACCAGAGATACCAGAAACTTAGCCGTGATCCGTAAAGCTCAGGTGCATGTTTTTGACGAATTTTTATGTAAATTTTAACTTTATGTTAATTTTCTTTTAAATTTACTTATTCCTATTACCTACATTACACCAACTAAGTTGCAAGAATCTCCTTTGAAGGTTAGAGGAAGTACAAAAATAAATTGATTATATTAAAAAGTTATACGTAAGTTTGGGATTTTTTTTATCGTCATATCTATTAAGACATTATCCTTAACATTGGTTAGATAGGTCCATAACCTAGGACTCCTGTTATTTTTAATTCCAAAAAAAACAAGAAAATCAACTTAAAATAATAAGGTTGGTTGGTTTTAAGAACAAAGCAAATATAGTATTGTCCTTATCAAAATGTAAATGTTTATAAAAAGTAAAATATTACCTTTTATATTTTAAATGGTGCAATATATTTTAGATGACCCCTTTTGTGCTTTTAACAGAAGTTATCACAATAGGCGGGAAGTTGGAACGGTTTTTTCTTGTCAAAAAGTTTAGAAAGTACCTACCTATCGTCCCAAAAATTTGCCCATTTATTACTGCTACGGGCTACTTAGGGTAGTTATGTCACATAAACGCTATTCTGTTCAGTGGCAGTCTTTGTGTGAGGCGACAAACATAGATTCTTACAATGGATGTCTGTGAATGTTATCTGGTCGAGGTGCTAGATAGATTGTCACCACAGTGCACAGTCACGTGTGGCTAATGGGTGAAATATTGCTGCTGAAAATAGATTTTATTTGTATATTTCACCTAAACATTTATGCTATAAATTTAAATATGTACTGTACTTATAGATACAGTTCGTTAGGTGGATTTATAATACTAAGTACATCATTTCTAATACTCTTTATTACTTTAATCCGTATGGTATGTTTGTATTTAATACAATATTTGACCCATAATTTACCTTATTGTCTGAGAGTTCTCCATAAAAGTTCTTAAAATGCATGTGAAGTTCACAAACTCGCAATTGGCCAACATATGACGTGACTATGACGTTACGTACTGTTACGTTGTTACGCTATAATATTCAGTTTTATTTATTAAGTAAGAAAATAGAAATATGTATATACACATACTTGTAGAAAGATTAAAAACACAGATTTGATTTATCACGCTCCTGCCCAGCTTGAGTTGAGATGATGTCGTCTAGACATGTAATCCTGGTACTCATAAACATTATCTGTTACGATACTCGTTCAGGAAAAACATCTTCAATATTAACAATAAAAAAATATAAGGTTTCAAAAGCGAAGCTTTGAAATGGTACTTTAATATAGGTAAGTAAATTGGTATAGTCGACTTTTATCTTAATCCAATTCAAAAGCAATGTATCTTATGTAATTTTTAATGGACCTATGCTTAGCATACATAACTACCTATATAAGTACATAATTGCATATTGGTTATGAAAATACACAAACAAACGAGTAGAATTTCAGAATGTCTTTGATGTGAAAAGACAGATTTTAATGTCTGAAGGAAACCTTAACTTTTGTGTTTGTTTTACTGAGTACGTACCCGTAAATATCTTTATCTTTATCATCAACTCATACTTGAAGTCCTCTCATACATTAGAATTTTTTTAGAATAATTGCTATGTTGGCATGTATTGTTGGACTTTAGGCACGCAGGTTTCCTAATAATGTTTTCAAAGTGATAATAATATAATTCTTACGCTCATATGAATGAAAAAATTTAAACCACCGGAACGGTTTCATTTTATTATGCGGGAAGTAATAAAAGAAAACTGGAAAGTTAAATAACATCAAACTTAGTACGATACGAATGTTTCAGTTTTGTTGGAGTTGATTTTACTTCTTACAAATAGAGCTAGAATATTACTCTGTTCTACATTACTGTAGACCGTAATGCTGTATAGGGATATGTTGGGACGGTGGTAGAAAATAAACGCAATGTACGAGGGTGAAAGGTCGAAAGGTAAAGGTAGTGATAAAAGAAATATATTAGAACTTAGTTCAGAGTCGAATTACACAGCGAGGCACGTTTCTATTCTTTGTAACTGAAGTCTACGGACGTTTTCAGTTAAATGTCCAATCGAAAAGGCTTTTCTCGAACCCGTGTCGTTTCAGGAACGGTCGACATCGTACACGCAGTGAATAAATTTGCAAAACTAGTTGTTCCTTTGATTCTGTAGACAAACGTTTAACGTTATAGACGTTAAAATGTATGTATTGTAAACAAAACTACGCTGCATAGATGCTGCTTCTAGAGTGTGCAAGCACTTCCAGTTTCAATTCGTACCTACAGTTTGTCGGGGAAATAGGACTTATCTCCTATTAGCGGTTGCACGTGAGAGTCCAATATTGGTTGTAGTGATCACTTAACATCAGGTGGCCTGCATATTCAGTTGCTACTCAAAAATGAAAAAAGTCTAACGGACTTTTAAAAAAAGGGATTCCTTTACTCATTCAAGGGTTTTTTGTTTGAAAGTTGAAAATGGATAAGCAAAACGTGAGTGTGATTAATCACAGGACGGCGCGGCGCTGCGGCGTAAGGCATTAGCGACACAAAAGGAAAAACATTTCAGTATAAACCCAGACGTCGTCTGCGGTCGTAATAATCTTCTGAACCTAATAATGATGTTACGACACGTATTTTGTATCGTAAATAATTCTTGTACACAGAAGTTACATTTGTTATTTATGTCGATTATGTCGCGTGCATTTCGTGGTTAATTTATTTTTATACTTCGACGTAAATTTATTTATATTTATACTTCGACTATTTTTGTACGACGCACTAACTCGCACTTGGCCAACGTTGCTAACATATTATATACTATCACCAACAGTTACTAGTTGCTTAATGGTAAACACTTAGATTATTTACTTTGTCATGAATAATAAAAATTCTTGGTGGAAGAAATATTAGTTCTTTGAAAAAGTCGTGTAAAAAGTAGGTTTACTAAGTAAACTTCATTTACATTTTGATTGCATACTGATGGTATTGGACGTATTAGATAATAGCCTTTTGTTGATGGACGCGATTTAAAAAATGTAATTTTTCATATTATAAAGAGTGTAAGAATCACATTTCAGTTCTGTACAACTATGACGACGATATATAAAGTGACAATATCACTAATTCCAAATAATAATATATCTATTAGACTAAAAATATCGTTTGATAACAAAACACAAAAATTCCATTCAATAGCATTTACATCAATTCCTCTGTAACGGTTAGTAGCAACATGACCCACTTTGGAGCTCTTAAAGCAGGTAATGCCACCGATCAGTCTTCAGTCGCGACACCCATTTTGAATTTGAAAGTGACATAGTTTGAAATCGGATAAGCATACCGAAATTTAAATTCAGATAACAGCTTTATCTTGTTTTAGTATTTCTCCGACAATCTGTGATCTGCAGACAATATCAGTAATTTTGCTACATATTACAATAAACGTTAAAAAAGAGTTGGAAATAGGATAAATATAACCGCGAGATTATCTTAGTTTAGTAAACAATACAATGCATACAATAGCATTTGCATAAATTCCACTGTTATGCTTCGCGACTTGACCTAGTTCGTAATCTGTTATTACTAATCACTCAAAGTAAGTGGTTTGTCTAACTAATTGTTGATCTGTTGCTTTCAACAGAATTTCCTAACCGCTCTTTAGATCAACGATTAGAATTATATAGTACCTACTTGTACGCGACAACATTCAGTCTTATTATAACAGTGTCTATTAGGAACTTATTTGTTTGTGAATTGTCAATGTGTGGATATGTCGGACTACAATTTTCCAATGTTACTTCAGCACTGTGTTTTTGCTACAACTAACGTTTTGTCGCTTATAGTACTATTCATGACGGTTTGAACTTCTTGTAGACCAGCACGATTTATTCAAATCAAATGGACATTAATTATTTAAAAAATCGTTAATGTGGTAATTTATCTTATTTGTACCTATAGCACTAAACTGTTAATTTCTTTTCGCAATTCGCAATCGCAAACAGTAATTAAAAAATAGCCTGTTAAAAAGACGTCCCAGGACTCATAAAAAGTTGAACCACATGTGTCAAGAAAAACCCTGTAAATATATTATAATTATATCGCTTTTGATCGTATCATTATTATGTACATTCGACCTAAAATGTTGTGAAGCGTTATGTCTCCTGATGACTAATATTAACGCCCCATGCATGGATAAATAATTATGCATCAATTCCACTGTCTTGCTTCGTAAAATAATCCACACTGAACTAAGTTACATCACCCGTTTAAGGTACAATACATGACACTCAGGAATCCATGGAAATCCACTGCCAACCTCAAATAGGAGAGAAGTCCTATGTGAGATCACACGTCATCCACGCATGAAGACTGAGATGGTTGCCTGAAATAAAGTGTATCCGGCAGCAACCCTCCTTAACCGAAACACAAATACTTATTACAAGACTTGCTTAATCCGCTAATTGGTTAAGAATAGTGAAGATCAGAGAATCATTTTTTTCCTTATTGAAAATTTAAAGTTTAAACTAGGTAGCCACATAGAATGATTAAAATTCCGAAAAGTTGACCTATTGAGCGAAACAAAATTCACAATAGGTACTCTTACGTGATGTATTGAAAACGCGAAGCGTTCGGCTGTAAGTTGTACCATTTAAAATTTATTTATATAAAAAAGTATTATTTACCTTTGTGAATATAGTATTGCAATATGTGGAGTTGTATCTGACTTAAAATTTAAATTGTTTTTATGGGATAAGTATATATATATATATATATATATATAATATACGTAGTTTTTACATATTTATGTTTTCTCTCTATCTATCCTTTGTCTTCTAAAAACAATACGAATGAATTAAAGATTTCACCTTCCGCTTCCTCTGCTGAAAAGAATATTATTTATTCATGTTTTACAAGAACTTTCGTTTCAAAAGTTTATGACGGAAAATTTCTTCCCATTATATTTTTAATTCACGCCAGTATTCGGATTGAATTGCAAGTTTCGTGAATGAATTAACGAAATGTTGAATAATGATGGGGATACATTTTTTACGTAGATTGTAAGACAAACTTGATATTATGAAAAATTCTAACATGACAAATGGTTTATAAAATTAAAGACGTTGTTGATTTTAAAATCTCAGTTACATGTTACATGTTTCTGTTATAAAACTTAAGAAGGCTTATCATAGAACTGTGAGAATTTAATAAGCGTTAAGATTCTTCCAATACTATTTATAAAATAATTAAGTTGAAAACACAGTATATTCAGTTCTAAAATACTCGAGCAGAGATGGTGAAAAATGTTTATTTAATAAGTTACATAACTTAAAGTTAATACGAAGAGTAACGCAGGCCGTACACTGACTACTCAAAACTTCGTAAGACTGAATGAGTTTCGAGACTTAATCACATTTTTACATAAAAATGTGCTTAAAAGTTTTAGAGACAAGTAAAGACTCGAGTGTGAGCATTAAGAGTTTTAAGGAAAGTACTTCTGTATAAATGTTTCACAAATTTTATATCGAGATTTTATCCAGATCAAATAAAATTAATATACCTACAGTAAGTTATAAAGAACTCTCCGTCATACAGATTTCTTCTCGGCAATAGCCTTTCCTAAAAAGGGAATGCTAATTAACTTTTAATTTACGCATAATATAAATTGCTACATAATACATCTAATCATCGGGTCCAAATAATTGCAATAGAGGGCTGAAATTTGAGTAAACTATGTTTTTGAAATAAGCATCTCATATAATTATATTAGAACTTCAATTCAGATAAAAGTTAATTTCAGAGCTTTAAGTTACAACTAAAATTATTATGCTTTGTATCCGATCAAAGATCACATTTAATTGAAATTCTAAAAAGTAGATTTAATATTAAATAAACGTATAAAATAAAAATAAATATATAAGCATATAACCGTACAGATTTTATTCAATATCACTAAAACATTCTCTCAGAAGCTAACGTTCCCGCTCGCTGTGCTAAAGTTTTCCCGTCACGTTTATACTCGTATGTCCAGCATTAAACAAGCCATAATAACTTTCTCATTTGAAATCTGTCGGTACAACTAGATCCTTGCTTATGATTTAGGTTATTTCTTTGTTGAAATAACAATCCTTGAATATTAAATATTAGTAATGCTGGGATTTTGACGTAATTTGGTTTTTTATTACACTGATGCTATTGGTTTGTTTTCTCTACTGCTTCGCGGTTATAATCATATCTAAATAAGTATGTTAAACAATTTAAGTACTTAATTAAGTTCAAAATTAACCTTTGCACTGTGTAATTAGATGAATACTTTGAGTACAAAAATATATTATAGGAAACAAATGGTTTAAGGCTTCGAAATAATTCAAATAGTTGTTACTTCAAATGCTCTTAGGTTTCTCCTAATGGTTCTTGTAATTTACTTGGAGGAAAAAAATAAAACCGATTTCTTAATCTAAAATTAAGAAAATACTTTGACACAAAATTTATTCTATAGAAGCGGTCTGTAGCAAAATTCGAGGTACAGACACCAAAATGAATTTTGGAATTATTGATTTTTTCCTTAACATATTTTTTCTTTCACAATTTTTAGTTTTGGTGCTTTTGCTGAATGAAACTGTATTGTCATTCTAAATATACAGTCGTAGCGCGTAGCCCGTAGCCTCGTAGCTCGCAGTTCGACAGCGCGGTCCGTAGGCGCCGGCCGTCGCGTCGCGCCGTCTTCGATTCCACTACGAGTTCTACGAATATGTTCGCGCTTTCAGTTCCGGTGGAAGCTATCTGGTACTGCTATAACAAATAGTGTCTCCAACGCCGAAGGCTGAACGGAAAGTTTTGTCTTTATTAGGCAAGTTTATTTTTAAACGTTAGAATTATATTCTCTGTAATTTTTAATTGAGAAGTATCGTGTAATTCATCCTTTCCATTAATTTATATTTATTATTAAATTCATAATGAAAATAACATTTTATTTTGCAGTATTATGATATTTAGATTTTATAGACTGTTCTAGTAGTTTTAATAAATTAGATAATACTAATTTTAAATATTCATATTTCATTATTATTACAAAAACCTAACTAGACACACAAACCTAAGTTAATAATGTTGCTCAGTTTACGTACAAAAATTTCCTTTGTGTGTAAAATATTCATGCAATTCAATATTCAATACAGCTCAGTTCATGCCTATTAGTTAGTTGATTTCGTATGCAAATGAGCAAAGCGCAATTATTAAGGTTGAATTAATCGGCAATAATAAATAAACGGATACTGTATAAATTGTGTTATCCTAATAATATAGTTTTTATTACGTAGGTTTTAATAATTACACATTAATAAAGTACAACAGAAATTTTATTCAAACCTAAAGGTTTAATATGATAGACTATACTTCAGTTCTCTTGTCTTGAATTTGTGCTTAGAATTTGATTTTCATGTGGCTCGTTGTTTTAAAATTTAAGCCTTTCCAAAACCCTTGTATAAAATTTATTTAACTCCTATTTTATGAGACAAGTCTGTATTCATTATTTTCTGCTCTTTTACAAAATAAGATATAGGTAATTTCGTAACTGAGATAAATTATTGCGACGTGAAGACGTTTTTATTAGTCATTTTGGCAGTAAATTTCTAAAGCTATACTTTTTCCACGAGAGATTTATTTATATTATTCGTCATTTCCTTTAGACTGTAGATTATCTATCATGACTTTGATCCTGAGAAAGTACGTGTAGCGTAATAGCATAATACTTTATTGTAACGAATAAACTTTTTGAAAGATGCTGGTAACCGCTGGAAAAAGAGAAAGCCCTATGTGAGATTTGTAACCGTGGAGTATGTAGGTAAATTTATTGAAGTCAGTTTTTAATTTATTCATATATTATTATATCTCAAATACGTAACAAACAACAAAATAATTTACACCATCTATTAATTTTTTGTTTCTTTTTGTTACCGCCTTCGTTGATTACGGACTATCAAATATTGCCTGGACTAGAATGCTAGCATTAAATCCACTTTCTGTTCCTGCACGTATAGATGAAAAGGTTTAAGTAAAATAAAAGGCGTTTGTAATAAAGGTGGAAAACACTTTGTTAAAATTTGTCACTAATTGTAATACGAATAATCGTATTATTGAATACTCGATAGCCTTAGGAAATTTTTATATGTTTATATATATAATATATCCCAATTTTTATTAGTGTGGAGATAACTCAACTAGCTTTCGGTAAAACATACGCGAGGTCAACTCGCCGCGTGTATCTGTCCCTGCGGAGTGAGGGATGAAATTGCGTTCACACAAAAAAATATTTCATTCTCGCTTTACGAGAAAAGTTCAATAGTACGATTTTTCGCTCAAATCTATATATCGTGAATTTAGAAACATTTGATCATTTGAGGTAAGCTTCTACGGCGATATGAAGTCGACATAAATTAAATACGGATTAAATATACAAAAAAAACTTAAAGTAACAAATTTGTCTCTACTTTGGGTAAATTTTGCGACGTTGCCGATATCTGATAACAACTTATTGTAACATTTACTTTCATTTATAACCAACTATAAAATCATATAACATCATTGCATACTGTGGGGTTCGGAGATACAGCACAGAACAACCAAATAAGCAAAATAATTCCTGATAGAATTCCAACCAGTCATTGCACTACCAACCATCTCAGGATCTGATGACAGATCCTAAACGTGCTCAATCGAACTTTGTAACAGATTATTATCGTAAGTAAATTTATTGTAACTACCATTAGTTAGTAAACAGTGATGTAGTATTTGCAAACCTTTTTGATAACTAAACCTTATCATTATAATCACCTCAAAATATTCCAATTTAATAAATTATTTTATTTCTTTTTGGGTGTTATAATTAAACTTTTCATTTCATGGTTTTCAAAGAGTGGATGTTTCAGGTCTTAGTAGGAATATCGTTTTTAAACTAACTCTTTCAATATAACTTCCACTTGGCGTTGGAAAATTTTAAGCTTGTAAATTTTTCGCAGAACTTATATTATTCTTGGCCGTGGCTCTTTAATGATTCATATTAATGAGTTTTCATTAAGGAAAAGCAATTTTTATGTTTCTAAAGTATTAGAATCTTTCTTCTTAAAGTAGGATTTAGTCTTATGTGTGTAACAACACCGCTGTAGAATAGTATGAAATATCATGGATGGTCTGATAATTTTATTAGATTTTTGTATACACATTACCCGCTACAACCCAGCAGTACTCTTATCCTTCTTACAGGATATATCGCATGATCGCTAACGCATGCTACTGTGATATCTCGACGGTTGACCAGCATAAAGTTACTGTATTACAATAACAGCCGCGTAGGATTGCTCAGTTGTGAAACAAGGAACAAGGAATTATATGTGTACTTATAGCGCGCACACTTATCTAAAAGCATGCAGCTTAGTATAATGCAGAGCACGTTGCTGCCAAACGACTGTAGAGATTCAATCATTGGAATCGCTGACTGCATTTGTGTTCCACAAACTGCCGCGCTTTACATGCGGAAATCTTTGAAATCGGAAAATGTAATTTTGCGTTTTTATTCAAATCAACCCCTTAAATATGGAGGATTTTTCGAGCTTATAACTTCAGTTGTCTCCCTATGATACTGTTATATCTTCGTTTCTAATTAGGTTTGTCGATTGTTTCATCCCTGCAAGTATTTTTACTAAATCTTATTCTACGGGACATTTTAAAATTTGCTACTATTGGAATAGCCTAGTGTCGAGCTTGTAATCATATTAAACAATAATTTATCAGCATAATAATATTAGGTTATACAGTTTTGAACACGTTTATAAGTATAACTTGTAAATAAAATATACTTGTAAATAACTTAAATTTATATCATATAAAAATACCGTCGAATAACCTAGTTATAGTTATGTAAATTTAGCATTCAGCTTTTAGTTTTTGCTACGTCAGAAAAATATGTGGTTTTGTAGAATAATACGCATCACAAACTATTTCAAGATGCAGTAATACTGCGGTTGCTCGCTGTCGTTGCACAATAGATTGCTATAATCGAATGCATTGCATGAAATACAAATTCAGTAGTCATTTAAAACTGTTTTATAGCAAAATGGCAAACGTTTAAAATAGCAATATAATCCAAAAGGTTCTGCTCAAAAAGGCTTTTGGTAATGTTATTGCATCAAACAACAGTGCGCCCGTCAGCTGCATGTGCATTTTACGAGTCAGTGCTCCTTGGATTTCATGCGCAAAAGATTTGAAATGGAAATAATGTTTTTAACGTAAATTGAGTGTGGTAAACGACAAACCG
>DWQL01000786.1:0-13453 GCA_018231265.1 Noctuana haematospila | reverse complement strand
CAGAGGTGAACTCACTATCAAAGTTGCTTACATCTTCTAAGTTATTTATTGTTGGCACAAATGGTGGCTTAACTTTACGAAGAAGTAATTGTTCCTAGTTTACATTGCGGAAGAATGCCTGTTTTTTGACATCCTCTGCATCCCTCTCAGATGAACCTAGTCGCCTTTCGGGATTTTTACGTAACAAACGACGCATTAGGGCAATTGCTTCCAGGGACAATGTTCTGGGATATCGAACTTCGTCATTCACTATTGAGTCAAACACTTCACCTTCATCTTCGCCAGGGAAGGGAGATTCACCTACTAACATCTCAAATATTAAAACACCAAGACCCCACCAATCAACTGCTCTCGTGTACGAGGTTTCAGTTAACACTTCGGGAGCTAGGAACTCTGGTGTGCCACAAAAAGTACCAGTACGATCACCCCAGCCCATACCCTCTTTACAAAGACCAAAATCAGCAATTTTAACATATCCCTCAGTATCTAATAGTAGGTTATCTAACTTTAAATCTCTATAAATAATATTGTTTTCATGTAAATACTGTAGGCCTAATACTACACAAGCTGCATAGAATACTGCCCTTGGTTCAGTGAACACATCAGCATGGATATGCATCATAAGATCACCTCCCGCTGCATATTCCATGACAAAACAGACATGCTGTTCTGTCTGGAAACAAGCAAAAAGATTAACCAAGAATGGATGTCTAATTGCATTTGCTACCTCAAATATTCGCTTTTCAGATAAAAGTGAATCAACTTCATCCCTGGCTATAATGTCGCCCTTCTTTAAAGCTTTGATTGCAAAATACTCATTAGTAGGTTTGTACTGGGACAGAATGACCTTGCCAAAGTGACCTCTTCCTAAAACACTTAACAATCGGAAACTCTCCATTGACATTTCCCCTGATTGTCTTCTAGAATCTGGCTCTTTGCTGAGAGTTTCTATGGTTGACGAGGAACGTGAAGATGATATCCTCATATTGTTTGTTACTTCAACTATTTGATCTTCATTACTGGGGAATTCAAGCACCAGTTTAGGAGATGGGGAAGGTGGATACTCTACTAGAGGTGTATTGCATGAAGAAGTTTGTGGTTCTTTAGGAACATAGCTGTCTCTGGTATAAGAATCTTCTAAAAATGCAAAGGCTTCCTGTAGTTCCTTCTCCATCCTTAAAGTAGAGACATTTGGAGGGGGATGAATTGGCAAAGCTGGTTTTGGTGGAGGTGTTATAGGCACTTGTGGTGTTGTGGGTGTGGACGGCAGACCAAGGGGTCTTATACCAGCCATTCCAGCGAGAGTGACATTAGGATTTTCAATTTCTTTATTGTCAATGGTTGGTGATTCCAAACTTTGTGTAATATGGGCACTTTGAATATTTTGAATTGACGGCGAGGACCGTTTTAGTAATCTGCCAAGTATTACAGCTGGAATTGGCATTTCTCCATATGGAGATCTGGGTATATTTTTGCCTTGTTGTTTAAATATTTTCCTTTGACGTTGCAATTTAGGTTTTCTTGAAATGATAGGGTTTAAAAACTTGATCTCTGCAAAAAGAAGACCTTGAGGTTCCATTTCTAACGCCATTCCGTGTCTGATGTCGTCAATAAACTCTTCCAGTCTCATAAACTTGACAGCACACAGACCGCGCCAATCTTTCCAGTGTATACCTATCTCTAATTCTCTTGATTTGTCCAACTTGATGGTAAATCTGAAAAAAAAAAAAATATTTAATTTAATAAAACTGTTTCAAAACTTTTATGATTTGTATCGTATAATGGAAGTTTAAACAGACTAATTTAAATGAATATTTTTTTTGCAAATTCTATTCTATTCAAATTAATTAGTTTGCGTTGTGATTTTTAATGAAATTTGTAAATCTTTTCAATTAATTGCCTACAATAAATTTAGTGTAGCAACCAATTTAGTCATAGTTTAAGTATGTGAACTCAGCCTAATGATAAGATAATAATATATGAGTAATCACAATATGTAAGGAATCATAAAGATTATAATTCAAGGAAATACTGAGTTGATTAACTGTGTTGATTTGCTTCAGTAGACACACAAAATGGCAATATGTATATCACTAAATCACATGAACTGAATGTCCTATAAACCCTTAATTGATGTATGTCTTCATTATCTACTAAGCATCCAAATACATTTTAATGTTTCTAGCATCTAGCACAAATACAAAAAAAGTAAGTTCCACTACATATTAAGCAATTGCACTAGATAATGCAATGCTTTTATTTGTAATGAAAATACTCAGAATTGTATAACATTTAACTTGCATAAGAAACATGTACATCATATATATATGTATCAGGTTGCTCATGGCTAAAATAGGATGCTAAAGATTATTTAGGTCATTACTTATTACGTACATTACTTTTACTTAAAATATTTTAATATCATAATCATGAATAGACAACCGAATACTGAAACATTAAAATATAGGAGTTACATATTGTAACTGAAAATGTATATTCTGCCTTACCTCTGGTCCCAAGCCTGTTGGGAACATGGTCTCCAACTGGTCTGCGCAACAGTATGGTTGTCCAGCTTCAAAACTGCCATGATTTCATTGCTGGTGTCTTCCTTTATGCTGTATGTGTATTTCATAGAGTTGCGGATAGTGACACCTTTGACAAAGGACTTCAAATCCGACGGACTTGCTAAGGGGTCCCTACGACTGCGCCCAGGCACATCATCTAACAGATCCTGACATCCCATTAGTCTGACTTCTAAGGTGCCAGTTACTTGAACACATGGGCTGATCATCGGAGCTGGAGACAGGAATTGGGATCTTCCACCGCTTCCTCCCGACAAGCTGACATAGCCTGGACTTGAGCCAGTACTCCTTAGTTCATGGCCAAGTTCTATAAATGCAGCGCTCTCAGCAGGCAGCTCCTGACGGCGCATGTCCAATGACCTGCGGAGTAAATCCAGCTTTTGGGTTGACTCCAAAAGGCTAGTTTGAGCTTCTTGCAGTGCTTTCTTATCACTTACTTTTTTGTCACTTTGCAAAAGTCTAATGGCATTCTTTGAACCTTCTACCACTGCTGCCTCTATACGCAGACGATTTCTAAGCTCGGCTATACGCTCATCTAACAGTGGGTCCACCCCACTCATATCAATACTTCTGCCATCACCATTGGCACCAGCATTATCACCCTTCTGTTGCTTACTTAGCTTCGAAATACGCAACTTTAAATATTCAATTTTGTCTTTTGAGTCTGCAAGCATTTGATGAGCCTCAGCTAGTAGCTTTTTGTCACGCGATTGGTTACTGCTGCTAATGCTTTGTATCATGTTCTCAGCGCCCTGTTTCACCTTAAGTTCTATGTTTAGTTGCTTTTCTAGGGAGGCCAACTTGCGGTCGGTGGTGCCCTCGCCGAGCTGGCGCTGCTGCTGCGCCGCCTCCGACGCCAGGATAATCTCTTCATCGTAAGACAAGTCCTCAGGCGACGTTGGGGTCGACTGTCCGCGCGACAGTAATAACTGTGACTCTAGCTCTTGTAAGTCGGATTTAAGCTCGTTTAGCTTTAAATTAGCTTGTTTTACAATGTTTGCTACGTCGGTAAGTGATCTTCGGTCTGTAGCCACTTCGCGCAGTTTCTCGGCACCTTCTTTTATTTTGAGTTCTTTACGTATCTCTCTACGTATGACATCCTTGAGTTCCTCTAACTTGGAGGGCAAAGCTATTTCTGGAATACATTCCGTCTTAATTCCATACTTGACACCCAACTCGTAGAGGACAGGATGTCGAATATAATAACCTGGGTCTGCCATAATTGAGGATGCACAGTCTAACGTCAGTTAACCATAATTATGTGAGAAAATATCACAAGTATTGCTTTACGATCACAAAACGTAAATGTTCATTACAAATTTAAAAGTAAGAAACGTTTTTAAAACCATAAACGAAAACATCATGACAAAACTAAAACCAAATTAATTAAATAAATTAATTACAACACAATTTACAAACAAGTTCGTCGGTCAACGAAACGACGACGAACGAACGAAACGAAATTCTCTACCATTATTACCATAGATTTGTAGATGACGTATGCCATGAACAAAATTAGCAATTCATGTGTTACCATCCATCCACATAACAGTGTTTTGCACATTATTATCTACCAATTTAAGTTTATTCTAATGAAAATAGATATTAAATTGATTCAAATAAGCTATTATTATAGTTATTCCCATTTTGATATAAAGCTCCAGTGCCCTTATTATTTTCTTAGCTAATCAAATATGTCCTATTTTACTAATTAAACTACACTGACACCATAGAACGAGTATGTAAACAGGTGTGTAACTCGATATTTGTCAAGTCATTCAGTCTCTGGAATCTCTCTCTCAGTCAGTTTACAAATTTATTTATTTAGGTAAGTTTGATTGTTATTGTAAGTTTACAATGGGTGAACTTAATGTCTAGTGAGTGGCACGATCTAATCTTAGAATAAAACTAATATTTAAAAAGTATAGTAGATAGGTACATTACCTTTTCTTTATACTCTTATAATCTTTGCGGGTACCGTACTTACAAAAATTATAATAAGTATAAAGGTACCTAGCTAGTACCTACCTAGGTACGAAATATATCAGGCACTACAACGTTACATATAATTATGTAGTCTGTGTGTACTATGTACCTACGTGACAGATGACGATTTTTGAATTTAATTTAATCTGTGAAGTTTATTGACATGACAAAGTCAAATGCGGCGGAACGGAACGGAACTCATCTCATCTCATTTCATTTCGAACGAATCAAACGAAGTCTGCAAAGCAAGCTTCTTTCACTTCTTTAGTTTTCAGATATATAGAAGTAGTTAAATAGTTTATAGAAGAAAAATAGTTTTAAGCCATTTTTAAGCATTGCGTATTGTCAAGTTTTTAGATTTACGACTAATAGAATGTGCTAGAAGGAAAATAGGCTATCTGTCAAACAGTGTGAAGTGAAGTGTCTGATGTTGTTTAGTTGTCATTCTTATTTTATTTTACGAAAGTTGGTCTTTTTAATGGAAAATAATGCCAGTTAAAGTTGATATCACTCCACCGCCACCAGCAAACTCAAAGCAACCTGGCGTCACTAAGTCTTTATTATACAACGGCTCTAAATTCCAAGGGCATCAAAAATCAAAAGGAAATTCGTATGAAGTCGAAGTGGTTTTGCAGGTTAGTGAACTAAATACGCAAATTCTAATACCTTGGCTTTCTTTTGTTACATACTAAATATTGTACTGTAACTTATCAGTACAAGTTTGAATAAACTTATGTGACCTAAATAATATTGTTGTGATCATTAATTTTATGTAAACAGAAGCACATCCTATCATATTAATAAATAAGTTCATTTTTGATGAAATTTAATTTTTATTTCCTTCTGTTATAGCATGTCGACGAGGAAAATTCATACCTTTGTGGATATTTAAAAATTAAGGGCTTGACAGAAGAGTTTCCAACATTAACAACGTTTTTTGATGGCGAAATCATATCAGAAAAATATCCCTTTCTTACTAGAAAATGGGAGGCTGATGAAGATGTTGATAGGAAACACTGGGTAAGTAGACAGATGTACCTGCATACTTAAGTATATGAATGTTAAATGGTATTATACTAATGTAAATAATTCTATATTCTATGTGAAATATAATTATTACAAAATAGTGATACAAGGTACATGCATAGATAAAATACCAAAAAATAGAAAAAAAAAGATCCAGACAAATCGAGAACCTCCTCCCGTTTTTAATTTTGGTTAAGAAGAGACTCTCCTAACAATTTTTCTTTACAAAAACTTACTCTCCTGATGCCCACCCTTATTGAGCCTCCTTTCTGCTACAAATCAGGAACTCTACTCTGCAATCCTTTTCTTCCTCTTTATTCAGAATAATGATGTATATTTAACTCTTTCAGAGTAAGTTTGACTTGTTTGTACCATACCTGAAGACATTCAACTCTGATTCGTTTGATTATGACTCTTTAGCAAAGGCAGATTATGTATTTATGAGGTGGAAAGAACACTTTTTAGTGCCTGATCATACAATAAAGGATATAAATGGTGCTTCGTTTGCTGGCTTTTACTACATATGTTTTCACAAATCAGCAGCAACCATAGAGGGGTATTACTATCATCGAAGTTCAGAATGGTAAGTACTTTGCTTTAAAAAAACATTTTAACTATTGACTAGATCAGCTGTTGCCAACCTTTTGCCAGGCAGGGGCCTCATACTGATAAAATAAAGTAATGGCAGGACGCACTGTCATTATATTAAATGAAATAATTAAATTTGCATAATTGCACACTGCAAAAAAATCTGATTATTGGGACTTTCATTTTCAAAACACTGTGGGTCACAAGATATAATAAAGAGGGCCGCATAGGACACGCGGGCCGCATGTTGCTGACCCCTGGACTAGACAATCACATAAGTATAATTGTGACCTGAAAATTTGAGATTTCTTGATTCAATTTACCAATAAATTAAGAAATAATTCAGGTTATTGATTTATATTTTTTTATCA
Source organism: Noctuana haematospila (assembly GCA_018231265.1). Lineage (NCBI taxonomy): Eukaryota > Metazoa > Arthropoda > Insecta > Lepidoptera > Hesperiidae > Noctuana > Noctuana haematospila. Next base: position 6,900 of record DWQL01000786.1, on the reverse strand, counting down.
TTTGTAAATGTCTACAAACCCGTGACAGAAACAGCTATGTGTATATTATGTTGGAATTGTTACACCTGTGGCCAATAACTTTTATGTTTATGAAACCAAAGTGGAGATGAAACCAAAGTGGAAGTTATTCTTTTTAATTCTCTTTTTAAGATTTTTTTTCTAATTTCAGGTTTCAATCCTTAACGCTGAGTCATGTGCCAGAACACAGTATCCAGATATATGAGTTTAGGTGAAATCTCATTCGCAGCTGGCATATTTGGATGAGTTTTTTTTTCTGATAGTACTTACATGTTCCTTATGTCGCAACTTGGTTTGATATCTTTGAAAAGACGAAATGTATCATATTTTAAGTTTCCGCACTTAATAGATCAGTCATTGGAATGACTAGAATTTTTTACAAGAACAAATGAACCAGAATATTAATTATAGAAATGAAATTTTGTAAATGATCAATAATTTATTAAATATGGTCTGGCCCTTGCATATACTTCGGAATAAGTAACTATGTACTCATTTCATGCATACCATAGTAAGTATGAAATTGTTTTTTGTTGTAATCTTGCATGTTAGGAACAATTTAGATAGATATAGATTTATATGTACTTCATAAATTGATGATAATATTTATACTTAATATTTCTCATTGTTGTGATATTATGTACAAATTCTTTGACTGTAAGTAGATTTATGAGTTGCTAAATATCTTGTCATTATGATCATAACAATTGTTAATCAATTTTATTATTGTAAACTGAAACATGAAGTTACCCACTGTATGTGAATTAAAAGAAGTATATGCAAGTTCAGATGCTCTTGTTACTTTCAAGAAATAGATATTTGACTGGATGTTTGTAGCTGTTAGGAATTTAGTGTTATTAAGAAATTAAATATTTTTTTTCAATAAACAATCTTAAAATAGCCAATACTAGACTTTCATTGACATTTATGTATATCCGCAAATCTTCTCTACTAGAATCAATAATTTGTATGGACACTTCTCTACTTCTCTATAGACGACAGGACACGATGCCGTCATAATTTATGAAACTGTTGCAGGCCGTACCTAGGCTAGGCAAGAAGCCGCACAACAGCAAGGGAATTCATCAAGGTATTAAGATATTTAAAAGTATAGGTATGAGGCTAAGTTATTATACTTCATAAAAATAGTTCAAATAGGTAAAATAAAAATGATCAAGATTATATTTTCAATATTTTTAATATAACATCAATATTTACATTAAAATACTGGCATCAATCTTCTAATTTTTCATCAATTGTATTAAATAAGCACGTAATGTTTTCAAAGATATGCTTTTCATATAGTAGGTATGCAAAATTTATAATATTAGATACAATAATATGATTTTTAAGTATGTTCATAAACTCCTAAATCTAAGACACAGAACAACAATTTGACAAACATTAAGATAAATTTTAAGGAAAGGGAAGATGAAACTTTATTTTTGAGTTATATGTTTTACATTTCTTTTATTTATTTATTTTTAATTAAACACAGTTACTAAGGATTCCATTGCAATAATATATTTAATTTTTTAAGTAAAATCAAAATATTAGTGGCATAAATGCAATAATGCAATGTTTTGCGATACAGTAGGCCTACAGACACCTACAGTTTCCATTACATTTCATTCTAAATTTGCTCACTAATTTGTGAGGTTTTAGATACTATTTAGACTCAAATATTTAAGTATAAATTGGTAAAATAGCAATCGGGACACTGAAAGAACGAAATAAATTATTCAGCGCGATCTATCGCTTTTTCCCTTTCTACATAAAGCACTGGTTTTAGTTACTCGTAAGTGTTTTTGTACATAGCAAATGGAAGCAAATGGCAAATTACAGTTTGTGCTTTAAATTATGTCTAGTAAACATATTAAGGTAATCTACCGTAAGTGGTTCCAGATTTTTAAAATTGATCCACTCGAAATCGCGCCGTTCTTATTATCAACGCCCCAAAATTGAGAGACCCTTCGAATCTTAAATATACGAAGGAAAATTATTTTTGTGATTGGTGAAATTATTTTTGTGATGTTTATATCGAATTTACTTTGCTGTATTTTCCGAGGACCAGTACCTGTCTAAGCAGCTACGTCGGTTTTCAACTTCGACTACGGACTGAAACTTCGTAACACGACATGAAGGTCCATTTAAACGCTCATTCTTGTCACGTAGCTGAGTTATAATTTTCCTTCTAAGGCTTTCCCGAAGGAGTATGGCATAGGGTTTTTAGAAAGAAGCGTTAAATTTGGCGACTCCTGCTTGTGTATATTTACTTCATTTACTATCAGGTGACCTGTATCTGATTGTAATGGCTTTTTATGTCAGACTCCTTAATATTCAGATTTTTAGTAACACATATTTATAAAATATAGGTAGGTACTTAATCTAATTATTTTCTAGAGACATTTACTACGATATTAAATGTTTATTAAATAATTTTAGAGATTGTTGTATATATCTTAATACTTAAATTAAACTTTGGTGGGATCGTTCACATGCATTTTATAGTGGCAATTCTAAATTTAAGTTGGATATAATAGATTGATAGCTACATAAGGTACAAATCGGTACAATAACATGACCTGCATAAACTGTTCAGACATTTTTGTCTGAAACAATGGATATTAAAATATGTATAAGCAACTAATACTGTTATTTTTATAGTTTTATGTATGAAAGATTATGAAATGATTACTTTTTTATTATTTGAGAATGTCTACTGAGATTATTTGATGATTCTGTTCTGATAATTTTTGTTATTTCTTGTAACTGTAATAGGCAATACCCATGGCAATACCGATACAAACGAAAACGTTTATAGGTAGGTAAGGTAATATTTGTAATATTTGCAAGACAAGTGTAGGTGGGTTAAAATTGTCCGAAATTTGTTTTGGTTACTCTGAACTGACATTAACAAAGACGCCTATAAACTATATCTACATAGAATTTATAAAAATAGAATTAGGTCTTCGCAACTATCTACATAAGTACTTAACATTTATTTTGATTTGAGTAAGAGGCAAGCCAGTGCCGGATACTATACAGATGAAGAAACAATTATTACATACATGAGACTAAGTCACAACAACAAAAATATACATCGATTAAACATAAATTAGTGATTAATACAACGATTTATAAATATAATACAAAACAACGATAATACTAAACAAAACATCAAATTTTTCGTTCAGTAGCAAAATAAAACACATCAAGAAGGAATATTTACACGAACTTAAACAGCTAACAAAAACATTAACTATGACTGTAATATTTGGTTTTGAAATAAATAGGCTAATATACTGAAAGCTATGAAGACAAAGGTTTTACCTACAAAACATATTTAAAAGAAAATAGCAATAGGTGGTTATCTTAAAATTACTTATTTGGCGTATTTAAAAGGTATAAACATTATTCCCATAGCTTCCATTATATGTCGTCGGGTAACATCGAGTCGTCACGTAAGGACAAGCGAGCTATCTTTTTGACGCATCTTCGTTGCTGAACCAATGCCTTAAGCCAAGCAGGCTATAGAGTTCCTGGTCATTGCCGTGAGTTCGAATAGGACTAGTGTTATGTTGGGCCACCCTGTGGAGATATCTCTGGTAGGCTTCCTGAAGTGCGGGATAATTATTTGGATTTCCCGGATAAGGATAGCTTCGCGGTCGAAAATAGTGGGGGTATGAGTGATGATGGCGCGTTGGATTTCCATGCATCGCACCATACACTCCACCAAATTGATTTCGACCTGGCCAGTAATCTTGTAGGTGTCGGAACGGATAGTCCGGCGGTGGAGTAACCTGATGGTCGCTTGACCAAGGATATCTGTAATATATGCCAGTCTTGGATTCATAATTGCTAGGCCTTTGAGCATTCTTAATCATATCCGAAAGCTGAGCTGGTAATGGTTCCTTGAGCCGTTCCATAGGTTTAGGTTTGTTGCGTCGATATTGCAATTTGGTACGAGTGCCGAGTATGCCGTCTTCGGTAGATTTTTTCTGATCTTTGGCAAAGTTGTCGTCGGTAGATACTTCGGCATATCGGCTAATAAGTTTGATTGCTTCGCCGATGTCGGAATAATCGTTTTCCGGGCTAAGTTTGCTTTCATCACCATCTTTTTTAGTTGAAAGTACAGCCGTTTCAATGTTTTCGTCATTCGGTTTGTGGTTATTACTGTTCGTGTTTCCTTCAGGGCTCGAGTCTGATTTATTAGTGGTACTATCAATTATCGTTTCATTTTTATCTTTACCGTTGGGATTCATGGGATGTTGATTCACATTTTCATCGTCATAAATAACGGGATCTACGCTGACATGGCCATATACCTTCTCTTTTTGCCCTTCGTCGGTCGTATTAAATGAATCAATATCACTTGCATTGACCATTGGACTGTCACGCTTAGGTTTTTCTGAGTGTGCAAGTAAGTTGTTCATTACGTTCTGCGATAACATACCCGTACTGGCATCGTTTAAAGCATTTTGAGCTTGCAACTTTAACAGTTCCAATTCAGCTTCGATGCTGGAGGCGCCTCCATGAGGACTGTCTTTCTTATCAACGTTGGCATAGCTTGGTTGTAGATTTTGAGCCTAGAATAAAGATATATATATCTATTATTGTTAAACTTGTAAATATTTACTTTACCAAAATTAATAAGAGAGAAGAGATAAATCATTATGAATATTGTATTAATGAGTAAGAACTCAGATGAATTTTTTAACCCAGAGTTTTATCGTTAACAATTCAAATTCCAATAAAAAATTCATACTATGCTACAGTGAAGTAAGTGTTTGTCAATTTTTTGTGTTTCATGACTAGTAACTCATCCAAGTTCGACCTAGGACTTCGAGGTAGGCCTTAATTCTTTCTTATTGATTGCAGTCACAGTTAGCGTGAATGTTGGTTTGCTATTTCTTTCCTATAAAAAATGATTGCGATAATACCTGTGCAGATGGCTCCTGTTGTAGTGTTGCGGCTTGCGGGTCCAGCCCGATGGGTATGGAGAACTGGAACGGCCCCGGGTCTTCATCGCCATAATCATACTGGACGTCACCGTTATTCGGCGCTGGAGTGAACAAGCCGTTCAGTTGCTCCAGAAAAGTGCTCACGTGTTCCGCTTTGTTCACTGTCACTACCTGGAATGTTGAATTTCTAATGTTATATCTTCATAAAAATATTTTGAAATACCTATTTGATAATGTAATTGACTCTGAACCGAAATTTAGCTCTGTTTATAACTTGACGAGTGCTTTTTAAGTTGAGTGTTTTTAATTTTAGTTCATCTGTCACCGGTGGCAAAAAGTTAAAAGAAATGATCAAAGTATTTTATTTTAGAAATTTACGCCTCTCTAATTCTAATACCTATTCTATTCTAGTACCTATATGTAAGTATAATATTCTTATATGTACATATTGTACATTACATAGAGACAACAAAGCAAAAAACATTGTGGTTGCTCATAATTACCAGATGCCTGTCTAGGTAAATTGTCTAATTTACCTGAACGCATCCGTTCCTATCGAGGCGCTGGCCCTTTGGACAGACGAGTGGCGTGATAAACAGTGACTTGGTGGTGATCCTGCGTGGTGGTGCGTTCTGGTTGCCGCTCTCCGGGCTCTGAAGCCAGGAGCGCCAGGCGAGTTCGGCAGCCTTGCGGCCGAGGGTGCGCGGCGGCGCGCGGGTGGTCGCCACGGGCAACGGCTCCGGCCCCGCCTCGCCCTCCTCCGCCGTCACCGGTGCACACGACACCAGTAGTAACACGAACCACGTGCACCGCATTGCAAAAACCTGAAATCAAACAAACATAATCCATCATTACGCACCCATTACTGCTCTGGTGCATCTGTGCTGACCACCGCATGTCTAAGTAGCATCTACGTTTTGTAAGACAAGAAAATAAAATGAATTATTTTTGTCATATTTTGGACAATAAAGTTTAAGCAAAGTTAATAAATCTATAAAAAGATGAGAAGATAATAATGTAATATACTTAGTCAACAAGGTGATATAATAATATATAAAATACATTAAATATTCAGTCAAATAAATACTGAAGGTTAAATTAATGTCCCTTATAATACCTGCTTGTTACGCGAACATAAAGATGAATAAAGAGACATATAAATCGTATGTAATGGTCAGTTAATTCAAGGTATCTCCTCCAAGGGATAGGTGGCGAATGATCCCGAAGAAGCGTGTTGTCAACTGGATCAAGGTTTGGCCTTATCCATTAGTGCAATAACTGGCCCATTCATCGGAACCTACGTAGGTATCTAGGTACTGCTATTGTCGCCATCCATCCGTTACTGCGATCTCAATAGTTTCCGATACGAGTTTCTGTGTAAGAAATACTGAAAAACGTTTTAAATAAATGGAACTGCAAAATTGTAAATGACAAAGGCCACCTTTATTGTAAAACTAAAGTTAATAGCCACAGCATAAATATTCGGATAATATCTCTATTTAAAATCCAAGGTCCAAATTAGTAGGAAGGAATCTAGGATGCATTGCTGATCACAGCAAACAGTGCGGTCGATTAGTTATAGGTAGCACAGTATAATGCTTAAAATTCCTACCCGAGTCAGTCCAGAATACCTACTCGCGTACTCGTATGTAACAACATCTCGACCTTGGAGCCCTATATCACGCGAGAAAGTGAAAGGAACTAATGTTAAACAACTATAAGTTATTTTTTTAAGCGTTCACTTTTAAAAATTGTGAACAGTAATCTCAATTTTGGGCAAGAGTCAATTATAAAGTCGTCACGAATGTCGTTGAGTTGTTGGCATACAAATTTACTTCGAAAGAGAAGCACGTGCAGCAAAAGAAATTAAAAGTGATACGTTTTAAAATGTTATTTCAACTTTAGTCGACACGTCGCA
>DWQL01000785.1:0-13460 GCA_018231265.1 Noctuana haematospila | reverse complement strand
AAGGTATTTGTATACAGCGGATGAACGTTAAATAATACGGTACATCGGTTTTCGGCTGAGGTAGACCGGGAGAAAAAAGCCATTGGAAAAAATATCTCGCCACTCCTTTAAAATCAAGTGTATAAATCACAAATTATTAACTATGCAGTGTAGCTTTAGCCTGATAACATGTTTGTAGAGCGAAATATTAATTTTTCCCTCTAAAATCAACATGTCCAGTTACGTATTTGATTTTGGATTTGCATTCATTCACGCACCGCGGTCGTATAAAATTCAGTGTACTGTTGGAATATTCATAGAGTTCATGTTCATAGACTAACGTTTTCTCATTAAGGCATGATGACCAAACGATATTATTGAAGTGAAATTAAAGTGTACTGTAAAGAAGCAAAATTTTTTAAGAATTTTTCTTCATTTGTTTCCCTGTTTTTCTTCATCTGTTTTTTTGTTTTCGCATCACGCTTAAAACATAGCTTGATATTGGATGCGGTTTAAATAATAACTTATGAAATGTTATATTTTTCACTAGCTATCCCCCCCGGTTTCACCCGCGTTAAGAATTGTAACGTAACGCTTCAGCCTATAGCCTTCCTCGATAAATGGACTAAATTACACTAAAAGAATTTTTCAAATCGGTCCACTAGTTCCCGAGATTAGCGCGTTCAAACAAACTCTTCAGCTTTATATTATTAGTATAGATTTACAAGATGATATGATGATCTATATTGTTTCTTTACTCTAAGCCTACTCAATGATGACAAAAAATGTTAAGGGCCGTAAGAGGTTGATCTTAATTAAAGTCATCCGAAATGGTATGTTCACACTGATATTTTTATTTTGCGCATTAGATGTCCTTTTGTGTTGTACATACAATATCTGTAATGATTAAGCTACAATAAAGAATAGTTGTATTGTGTCGTATGTAATGTTCAGTGAACTGAAATGTTCTGAAGAGAATAATGTTCGGTATCTTGGGTTTCCGGTAAGTGTGACCTGGTTATAAAGCTCCTTTCTAAAAAGGGTATCAACTGATGCTCTGGCTAATTGGATTCCCTTCCTCTCGTTGGCAAATGGGCAATTTGGTGTATACTCATATTACTCATAATAATATAATATACTTAATAATAATAACGGCTCACATCCTTAACCTCACACTAGGATTCACTTCGCAGTGGGTGCCATAGACGCACTTATCACTACATAGTATAAAACAAATTAACTTTCGCTGTCCCTACATCCCTATGTATGCTTAAATCTTTAAAACTACGCAACGGATTATGATGCGGTTTTTTAAAATAAATAGAGTGATTAAAGAGGAGGGTTTATATGTATATACGTTCACAGTTTTTCTGTAGTGTATTTAGTATCAGCATTGCACCCATGCGAAGCCGGGGCGGGTCGCTAGTAGAGAGTAAACCAACAACACACTAAGTGTTAAAGATAAAAGAAAATCATCCCAATAGTTTTTCTTAGCTAATGACTTGGGTCATGAGTATTTTATTCTGCTACTAACGAATATAAAACGTTAAATATATGTTTGAAACGTTGATTTCTTGAAAAATGCTTTACTTGTAATCGTTTAAAGAAAATATCCTATAATTATTTAGTCCAGAAATGTTTTTATACCACACGTAAGCAAAATTAAGGTTCTGTAACAGTTTCGCCACAGAGAAAGGGACGAAGATAATCAAGTTTCGAGGGGAACAAAAGCCTCGCTACAAAAAGGACAATGTCAACGATGCGCATTCCTCTTAGACTAATTGGATTCCTTCACCGCTATTCGTTACTCGCTACATCTGAGTAATAAATTGATAACACACACACAGAGCTATTTTGTTTAGGAGCAGGGGCGGCCTTAGCCAATGCACGGCTCAGGGCGGTTTGAAATAAATAAATTTTAATACAAACAACAAACTTAAAATAAATGATCAAATATTATATTATAGGAATATTCATTTAGAGACATAATCAACTTCCATTTGTGTATTGAATTTTAAGTAAACTTTTTTAACTCTGATCATAGCCCGAGGCCCTTGCAAGAGCGAGGCCCTGGGCGCTCGACACCTTCAAAGGCCGCCTCTGTTATGTTTTCATGTCTGCACGGTTGATTTGTGATCTGATGGTAAGTAATCACCATCCCCTTTGAACGTGGGCAACACCAGAGGACACAACAATGCGTTGCCGGTTTTGAAGAGCTTATTTAGCGCCATTTCCGAAGGACCTCATAATTTAATAGCCCTCGAACTAGTCCATAGTGGGCTTATCATTATCTTTCTGTTCAGTGTTCTTATCATGGATAGAGCATTAAAAATATTTTTTTATAATAAAACAATACATTAACCCTTCGTTTATGCTAAATAAGTGGCAAACGAGCATGCCGGCAATCTGTGCCCTTAATCTGCTATATTACAGCCATGATGGCGCCAAAATGACGCCATTATGACACCATAATGACTGATCAATGGTCTTGTAATGGAATTGCGATGGAAGAACAGCGTTATGAAGTTACAAACATACCAAAAAAAAATCCGATGTTATCTTCGATTACTGATTACTTCGAATGAGATTATAATTAAATGATGAGATTAACGAACTTAAGGACTCTGCTAAAAAGGGATTGCAAACGGATGGTATTCCGTCTGAACCTGCTAATTGAATTCCCGTTTCCTTCCTCCTATCCTTACCTTTGATCCAAAATAGATTGGTAATTACCAAATTAATTAATTAGAAGACATGTTACTCGTAGATATTTTGGTATTCTCCGTAGCGTTATTATTGATTTCCTTTCAGATTCCCTCTGTGTAGGTACCTATAATACCTGAAGGTAAATAATACACATCGAGTTAAAGAGTGTGACAAACATGCTAATGTCGGCTTAGTAGTATTTTTATAACATGGAAATACCTTTCCCTCTAAAAAGTAAATTAAACAAGTTGAACGTTTATTAATCTTATTTATTCTTGTGTTTAACATGTTCTTTGTTTATATAGTTAAGAACACAATTTTATAGGTTTCTATTATCCTTTCTTTACAAATATTTATATTTACAACCATTTTAAAGTATACATTATAATCAAAAGTTATAAAAACTTTCTTTATTATATCTATAGTTTAATTTGTGTTAACTTAAATTAAAACTTACTTATATTTATTTTGTTTAACTACGGATAATAAATAATTATATCGAAATACATTTTTTCCTAACTATTAAATTTATTCGGTATGTATTATGGAGATTATTACAAACTGTAGGTAGGTTCATTATTTTTTACTAACCTGTATAAAATGTACAATATAACAATGGGTTTATCCTGTTTTTAAAAAGCTTAAGTTAAATGGCGAAAAATCAGTCCTTAAGTGCAAAATAAAGATCCCGTATCCCGCGTTAGCGAAATATGGTTTGGCTTTATTTGAATATGCTAGAATTAAAAATGATGACAAACACTCGAATAAGGTTTCATGTTAGTAATTAAGAAAATTTTGTTGAATATTAAATAAAGTATTTTTTATTTTAGAAATTAATAAAACATTACCAAGAGTAAGACTAAGTACTGCTTTTAATGAGTAAGTAATATTAGTTAGTGTCATTTAAAATGAGAGTATGTACGAGTATAAACCTAATATACTCGTAGCTACCTAGTTCCGTTCTGGCCATTCACAAATTGTGCCTCAGTTTTTTAATATGGATAAAATAAAATTGTATGTCTTGGTGGTTCAAACATTCCTACAACCACAAGCTTTTCATAAAGTATTGAATAAAATAAAGTTATATAAACGTAGTAAGTTAAATAATGAAATCTACACAGATAATTAATGATAAGAATCAGTCATAGGTCTAGAGATTATTTAAAATTAATTCGTTAAAAACGATTATGTACTTACGTTAGTAAATAGGTTTGTAAATGTAAAGAACATAAAATTGTGCTATTGTAAACATTTATAATTACCATTAATACTTAATTAAAGTGATGTAATACCAAATACAAATTTAATAAGTACGTCTAAATTTTTAAAAATAATTGATATCCGAGATTACAAAAAAGTTTGCAAGTGACAGAATTATATTTATATTTGAATTAAAATAGTATGGGTTGAATGTATTAATGCAAACGCTTTTTTGGAGGTTCTAAATTTTCTCCTCATAAAATCTAAAAACAATTACTTATATAGGTAGTATAAAGTAAAATATATACCTACTAAGTGCATATTGGAAGGGTATAATTTTAAAATGCAGTAATTATGGTATTTACCTATTTACAAAGTGTTTGATAATTAAAATACTCATTCATATTAGACATAGTGTCTATATTTAATACAATAACTACTTCTTGTTCGTATAAAGTGTCGTATGTTGGGTACATAATATTTTTTTCATACCAATTATATTATTTATAATTTAAAAGTCACCATTTAATTTTTATTTTTTTAATTTAATTTAATATTTAAATTGATGTTCTCAGGTCACTGACATCAATAAAATGTTAGATTTTATAATTTACACAATATTGCAAAGATTTTACATTCTATGTCTACCTGCATGAATTGTAGCAAATACCTATTTTGAGTCATAAGATTTATTTTAGGAACTAACTTATTATTTTATATTTAAATTTCGCTGGGACGTCAAATTTACCCTTCTTTATTATTATTCATTGATACATGATGTTAATAAAATAACACAAGATCCCCAAACACACATTTGATTACGTTCGCCACTAAAGTTCAAATATGAGTATTATATAGGTAGATAGTATTTATAATAACATTATAAAATAATCCATTAAAATAATAATCTCAGATCATGAGCCAAAGTTTTAAGCATAATATTTTTAACAACAGACAGGAATTCCTTAGGGTAGAATTCAAGATCTGTTGTAGGTCATGTTGTTCATGACTGCGTTTGTTAAATAAAAACAAATGATCATGGTATGTATGGGTAGTAAAGATAAACATTGATCTTTCGCCGTTTGAGTCCCAAATCTGAAAATATTATAAACATGCAAACAGTACTTTAAAAAAGAAGCCCTTGGTGTTCGTTTTTCTTTAAAATGAAATTTAGTTTTGTTATTATTTTATTTTATTTGTTTAAAATTGTTCATAGTGATGAACAACAAGTAAGTGAAAGTAGTGACTTTTTGTGAGTTTCACGGAATTATTTGATACATCTAGATTCTAGAGCGTGTACATAAAAATTGATTAGTTATATAATTGTTATTAGATACTATATTTTATTCAAATTTTTACTAAATACTATATAATTTTTATTAAAATTTACAGCATATTATTATTGCCCGTATGGTGTCATATATATTATGTGAAATTTCAACTATTCATAAAATATTTATTTAATTTTATAATAGCATGGGTACATAATCAAAATAAATATGTATATCGGTACAGCAACTTGGTGTCTCATATTGTAAATTTATAATTTTAATGTTATATCATAAAAATAAAATACTGTACATATTATTTTTCTCATAAAAATATAATTACGGTACTCACTACTTGAGTAAAAGTAAGTTAGGAAGATACTAAATACTTTGAGCATTACCTGCTTCGCTACTCATTACAAATGTTTAGAATTGAGCTTTCCATGTTTTCTTAGAGTTATATTAAATACCTAAGATACTCTTAAATACCAGAATATGTTATTCATAATTAGACACATATAGAAATTTGGAAGTATACTAAATTCACATTACGAAAACCACTGTGCTAACTACTAAACGACACAAGACTTTAATAAAAGTTTTCTGGGTGTCCGAATGACGTGTAAAAACTGACGGTAGACGTCGGACGTCTGAGGCATAATTACTCGTATTATACAGTATCTTGGAATGGATGGCAAAGGCATGCGGGTGGATATGTGTGGCGAGCCGCGGGCGAGGCGCGGGAGGCGCGGGCGGCTGGGGGGCGCGGGGCAGCGGGGGCGGAGCGGGGCGCGCTTCAGACGGCGGGCAGGAGCGGGCTCGGCGAGCGCGGCCGCCGCACGCTGCCGCTCCACGACTCCATCATATCCTCGTCTCCCTGCACACGCGTACTCGACATACTCTCAGCATCACACTCCTCAACTTCCCAACTCTGAGATCGAGATTTTCAGATCATTTAACCCCAATCCTTTTCGTTAACGCAACGTTATCGCTCTCGGTGTGTACATCCACACGCGATTGTTTTTGCACCTAAACTACTTCGACGCTACTTAACGGACACCTTTTTGTTTTTGATCTCGAGATCCTGTATGTTTAGAAAGTTTGACGAGTAGCAATGCTTAAGAGTGAATCTTGATACGATGCAAATACCATCGCTCGTAGGAATCAGGTTAGTTCTTTAAAACACGACACATCACAGGTGCTTTCTAAAATAACGTACAATCATCTGAAATTTTCTTTTCGGACTTTAAGTGAATATTTACATTTAGGAACAACATTTTTAAACTTTAAAAAGAGAAAAGTTATGAGTTAAGTGGAAGGACCAGCTAGAGGACGGTGAAAATCACTAAATTACTTTACTATACCACCAGGGAGTTCAAGCTAGCTTCTAAACCGTACAAGTAATCTACGCTGGGATAGGATGAGTAAATACAATGCTTACTCTTTAATTAACAACCAAGATCTATTTACTGTACACCCATTACACTTGTCGCTCAAACCGTTAAGGTGTGTACACAATGGCAGGGGACTACAGGTACACGTGCGGGGTGGTGCGACTGATTAAACCACGTATTACGGTGTCAACACTTACATATAAGAAGTAATTACCATCATCGTGTGAGGCGCTGGCGGGCCGGAGTGCGGTACGGGAGGTGCTGGTGGGGCCATGGGAGGCGGAGGCGCCGGCGGCGGTTCAGGGGACGCCGCCGCTGGTGAGAATGATGACGGCGCTAAGGGTGACTGAGCTGAGAGCAAAGAAAAACATTTTAACAAACAAACAAAGAACATAATGAATAGCAAACGATAGAGCAAGCCACTTGCAACCCATGGCAGATACGGCCAACTTCAAGAAGGACAAGACTTGTTACTCATGTGGACAAGTTAGTGACGTCTGTGGTCAAGGTGGCCGTCACGCCGGGTTATGAAAGAAGATAAGAAATCATGAACATTGTTTTATTGACTCATATTCTATTATGAATAATAATAAAATATATTTACTTTAAAACAAATCGAACTGATTTTAAATAATCTTATAATGATGGCTCCGATGGCATGTTTAGGTACGTTATACTTTTGATAAATATCCTGATTGTAAGGTGGAAATCTCAAAGAGAGATAATATATTAAGAGTATTTACATAATAACTTACCGGCCGCAGTGAGAGCGAGCACAAACTGACTCCAATGAACGCAGCATCCACAGCACAATTGCAATGCCGCCCGTCTCAACGCCCGGTGCAGCGCGAGAAACAATAGGGGATTTACTGCCGCGTGAACGTATGAGATATGCAGAGTTATTTGGAAGTACATCTGTCGGGAATGAGAGGAACTCAGCTTGAAAATAGAACGTGGCTCAATATACGGTATGAATGAAGTCGTGAAAAGCGCTCAGAATATTTTAGAGATTGTGCTTGTTGTAGACGGAGACAAATTGTTTGAAAACCAGCAAAATTTTTCTATTAATACATAAGACCTTCATTTTTTTTATGTAAGCTCTAAACAAAAGATCATGTCATAAACCTAAATAATAACGAATTTAAAAGAAATAAGTAAATCACTGAATGCTAAATAGAACTTACTTCATACGCTATATGCGATGTGAGAGCTGGATGATGCAGCAGTGTGATGATAAACAATGGCCCCCAGAAGAGGATGTACGCAGCGGTGATGACGACGAACATTCTGACGCGGCGGACTCCTTCCCTTTCTACTCTGGCAAGATACCCTCGAAGCCGGCGACCCCCACCAAGAGGCAAGTTGGCACTAACAGTAGGACGGCAGTGGCCATCAGTGAGAGCACCATCTACAGTCTAAATGAAATTAAATATTACCATTTGCTCTAATCCAAAAAAAATCAAGAAAATATTGCAAAAAAAATTAAGGAAGAAAAAACAAAAAGTTTTAAGGAGATTCATAAAACAGAAGAAGGGCTAAAACATGAAGCAACTAAAGATAATTTTTTTTAGATTTTAATTTATAATGTGCTTTTATTCTGTTATATATTTAGTTTACAAGTATTACTAATTTTAATATTGAGTTAAAGGTATTTAAAGTTTAGAGAGCATTAAATATTAAATAATAGGGTAGGTAAGTATGTTGTGAATTCGAATGCCAGTGAGATATTTTTAATCGTTTTTCTTATTACTGCAGACAATAATAAGAAAAATAATATTGCATGACTACATGTGTAACCGGATGTCAAATTCACAATCAAAGAGATGAAGAATAACAGTGTAATACTAAATACAGTAAGGTGCAATCATGAGAACATGTAGTTAGATTCTACGAATACTCATGCAAAATGATACTTACCCTTGGTCCAACGCTGTTTGGCAGCGAGTCCATGCGCCTGTTGTCTCCTGCCATGCTGACAAGCGTGGTCACTAGACCAGCTACTCGTACAGCTTCTACGTTAGCCTGCATGCGGTAAGATTTAAATTTATCGAACACCCCAATGCAATGCTCCAATTCGACGCAACGTGAACTTGTAAAATAGTCCATAAATTTTAGAACGGAAACCACCAAGTCTCTTCGTAATACGAGTATATCCATTCATTTTTCAAGCGAAAATTTAAATCTTATCTGTGAAATACTGGATGAGTAGATGGCCATTGTGAATATTATGTAATGTTGCAGTGTTGCTGTGGTTGTTTTAACAGTAATGACATTTTGTGAATTCCAACGAATTATGTACTTTATATCGTTAAACAATGTTAAAACTTTCGTGTTTGTGGACTAAAGTTACTGCACTACACAATGATGTCATTCAGTAGGTTGCTATGCTTTATGTTTCCTAAAAGCAATTAATGATTTGACAAGTGGTAATGAAGAAGTGAAAATTATCTAAAATTTTTATTATAAAAAACTCAATAAATCTGAAGTTTGTACTCATATTACACTTCTCCATACCAAGAGTCTTATGCTTTAAATGTAGTTACTAATATTGGACATATACGAACCTTTGTAAGATCTCTATGAAGTTTCTTCAAATGGAAAAGCGTCAAGCCAACGCAGACAGCATTGACGCCAATCCAAAGAGCATTGAGTACGTAATGTCTGTAGGGCCCTCGAACTAATGGGCAAGATGGCGCTGGACCATAAGACCCATAAGATCCGGCACTTGCAGCTAAAGCTCCAGACAAGAATGTTGGTCCAAGATTTATAGTGATCGACGCGAACCAGATCATGAACGAGCCGAATAGAACGCACTGCAACAAAATACTACAGATGTAATTATCAATGCAATAGCCCCCAAACGTGCTCAGAGAGGAGGTAGCCCAAATTGAACCGATATTGAACAAACACTGTCCGTTTCGGCTAAAAAAAACATGTGAGTAGTGAGCAATTTCCTTGAATGGTGAACGTAAACGAAATCCAAAAGCAATCCTGCCAATAGTTAAAACCAAAAATAGTTGAATGCAAAACTAATAGCGCCACGCAAACGAATTGGCGTAAAATTTGGTCTACGAATTTTTACACACTTGAAAACTCATGCTTGGTTCAATATGAAATATTTTTAAGGGTGTGTATGTATGTAACCCACCTGCGGACTATCCATAAGTAACGGCGCCGATAAATCTGCTTGCTCCTCTTCGTTCTCCGGAAAAATGGGGCTGTCGTTCAGAACTGTCGTCAGCATATTTACCGTCGAAACTGTTACCTGCAATTATATTCATCTAACTTTTTCTACTATTATGGTCATTACTTTTATAAGAGAGATGTGACGAGATGTGAGGACTGTTTTTAATAAAATTATAATAGGGGATTAAGAAATTGATTTCACATCCAATTGCACGTGTCGTGATCGTCACGACCACGTCACGTGAAATTTAGGAATAGGATAATAATTTAGGATTTAGTTTTTTATTTAGGAAAAGGCAATTCTACGGTGAAGGAGTAGGTAGGTCCTATTAATGACAGCACAAAAGAGTCTGGTATTAAAAGTCTCATTTGTATTTTTTAATTAGAAAGGAAACTTTTTTTTCGCCATCCGAAGAAGTATAAAAACTAAACTCATAAAAATGTTTCAACTGTGTTATCTACCGAATTGATTTACTTGAGTTTTGAAATATAACAAGGCTATTCAAGTTTTTGTTTGCAAGCCAGTTTAAAAGTTTTGACAGTGTATTTCAGGATAAATAAAAATTTAGTTTTAAAAATAAAGGGTCGACCCACAGAGAAAGTTGAAGCAAAGAGCAAAGACTTCGAATAAATTAATAGGCAAAAATAACGCTTCATAAGAAAGCATTTTTATAGGAACGTTAAAGTTAACTTTAATGTTAACCATCCATTAACGATTTCAAATAGGATGTTTCTGCTATTTGAGATTGGTTTCAGTGGCTACCTAATATGAGTCGTATAATTAATATAAAAAAAAACATTAAACCGTCCTTTGTTGTTAGTTCATCCTTCATTGTTAGCAAAATGTAACCAGCTCTTACCGTCCTCACAGTACGATATTTATTTGCGATGTACTGAAAATTCTCTTTCAGAGTAGCACATACATCAATCGTACATGATACTGCAATCCTAATTGACGTGTGATCTAAAAATGCACTCTTCGCGCTGATTGATAGCATTCGCGAAATCCTGTACCCTCATAATATTTCTGTTGTGTTTGGTAAGTACTGCCAGGTTTTCCGCATTGCGGAATGTTTTCGGGTTGTAATAATAGAAAATGGCGACTTATGTGCTGTAGTCTTAAACCGGGGAAAAATATATCTTAGTTTTAGATTAAAATTGAATTTTTCGATCGTTATTCTGATGTTAATTCGTCAGTTTGACTCGCTCAACTCAGTCAGTATTTAGGAGTTTAAATAAATTCTTGAAGTCTGTAACAAATTATTTATTACTAGCCATTTGGTCCATGAGTAGTATCCTCCATATACCCTATGTTAACAAAATTTTTCTATGGGTCTTGTAAAATCGGTAATTACCTATACACCACTAGACTATTCTTCACGAGTCATCACTATGGTTATACATATAAGTATGCACCAATAAAAAGATTTACATTCATCAAAACGATAACCCAACTAAAGCTTTCGTCTTAAAATAGGAAATCTCCGTACTTAGTAAAACAAATTTTGTTCGCGTTAAAGTTTCAAGGAATCGAAAAACTTGCCGCAACTCGTTAAATATTTATGTCATTTTGGTTTTCCGGCCCTTATTGAGTTATTCAGTTGTTTTGTTTTATAAGACTTAAGTCCTTAACACACTGGCGATTTGCGAGCGAGTTGAGAGCGAGGCGAGTGCACGGCGAGCTTGCTGTTTCTCAACGAGTTCGCTGGGAGTACGCAACGATTGAAATGAGGAGGTGAACTGGTGACTGGTGAAGTAGGCTGATGTGCGTAATTGTACTGACCAACGGGAGCTCATGACCTCGGAAGGACCTCGTAGAGGTCTGAAACTAGTCGAGCATTAAACCGTTAGTACTTATAAAAATCCTATAAAGTTATAATTATAAAATAATAGTGCTTCTGTAATAATGTTTATTATATTCCTGACAGTATAACATCACCATCTCAGTTATAAAGAATAGTAATAATTCGTTTATTAAGGATCTCAAACAGACCTAAGACAATGCCACTTTTATCATAACTTCTGTACTATAAAAGAAAAATACATGAATGCTTGCACGGTAGAAATAACATTTATAATTTTAGGTCAAAATAACTCATAATTCTCTTTAATACTAATCGTTGCTTTGTTCTTCATTCAGAATGATTTCTATTTCGACTACAGAACAACAAGTTATTATTTCAGTCTTTGTTTTGGCGTCAACATGAAATTAGTACTTACTGAATGGTTCTATAGGATAAATAAAGCTTTTGTTTTCGATTCTACTTGTATTTCTCTTCTATTCATATTGCCTTTTGCGATTATCAACATGGTTTCAAGAATATTCCTTTGTCTTTTTGTTATAAAATTTATAAATGGCAGGTGACATTGGCTGCAGTCCAAGTATGTCAAAAGTATTGAATTTATGGATACGTTCATCGAATATAAATAGAACTGCTTATAAGAATAGTAGAATTATGGGGTTTTTCTAAAATTCACAATTCAAATTGATAGAAACAGCAATGAAAGTATAGATTGAGGAATCGGATGGAAGACGGGCGTCCTCTCGAGTATGTACTCCACCACGTTGCTCCAATGTGGCAATGTCGCCCAATCCACATTTGTCTCCACAAAACGAGGAGACACGGATTAGTGGACAACCCGTGTCGGATGTTGTGAATCCGCCCAAAGGAACTATAACCAAGTTTCAAAACTATTATCTATCGATAACAGCTGGCACCGACGACTAAACGTGCTCTCTGAAGCACGGAAGCGAGCATGCAATTTGTCATGGCGGTCACCCATTCAAATACCAACCGCTCCCGAGATTGGTATGAAATTGAATAGAGTCACTAATGAACTGACAAACTGCTTGGCAATCGACCAAGTACCTTAGCTTAAAATCGCACATAATCACTTACACCCAATCTTCGCTATATGCAAATAAGATGCATTGCTAAAGTTTGGACGGAATACGCCCTATGAGCCGTTATGGGCCTCTTGGCATAGAGGTTGGCATTTTACAGTAAATAAAATTCATGTTTAACCAACATCGTTCTAAACATTTGTAGAAAGATAATTTGAATAAATGTTTTGTTACGAGAGATAACACAGATAATTTTCACCAAATACCCAAGTAGGTACACTATACAGCGTAATTATACGAGTAGATGAAGTGCTACATTTTAGGACGAACCATTACATTAGAGTAGTGAGTGACATAAGTGTGTCAGCACCACGTCAGCCTAATTGAGTAACCACATTTGGAACCTGCTAAGTCCCCACTGTGACCTCACTGGGAGTTGAATGAGAATCAAATTATGAGTTACAAACTAGATTTCAGAGTAATTTGGCAATAGTCAGCAGTGCCTGGTTAAAAGCCCTCGGTATTTCTTTTAGAATTCAAGAACCAGATACAAACAAAGTAAATCAAGGACAGTACTGTATAGCTGTCATCTTTACGTTTCTATTAAGAATAGTTTCTCTTGTGTGCGTACCGCAAATAAATATTAAACTTGAGTAGAACTTGAAGTAAATTCGACCTCATTAGTTATAAGAAGTATATTCGCTTCACACTCACAGTCCCACACTAGGATTCCTGTATCGTGATTGCAATGGACACATAAAAGACAATTACACAAACACCCAGACTGGGAACAGGAATCTAAATTCATCATTTAAATTTTCGTCCCGCCAGGGATCGAACCCGGGACCCTTCGAATGGTAAACTGGCGTGGTAACCACTACA
>DWQL01000784.1:0-13466 GCA_018231265.1 Noctuana haematospila | reverse complement strand
CCCAGTCCTCCCAATACCATCCAGTTGCAGTAAACACGTTACATCTACAAAAGTTTTGGTAAATTTTTGAAAAATTCTCTTATTAATAAGAAGCCAATTCAGAGTTTCATTACGACTGAAATCATAACTTTAACCGTACAGTTTTGGCTACAGTAAAGGCTTTTTTTTGGTGGGAATCGAATGATTTACGAGTTTATAGATAATTATACTGTTTACACTGAAAACCAGCAGCTATGGATATGCACCTCCATTATGTAGGCAGAGTGTGAAATCTTTCCATTGCATGTTGCATAGTTTGTGTTACAGTCTCAAATTTTTTGCCGTATGTATATAAGTAAGTTTAAAGTTTCTTTTCATATCTCTATTGAGCCTAATCAGTAATTACTGTACAAACCGCTTTAATGTTTTTGTACAATGACTTGTAAAATAGGAAAAATAAATATGCTTTACCACTTTAAACTATTCTCAAACCGCTACGATCCTTAATAATAAAATCACCCTCGTAAAATAATTTGGAGCGCTGTGACGACGTACAAATTAATTTTCACTTCGAAACGACTTAAACTTCAAGTTTGTGAACAAATTAAAATGCAGATAAGTAGTACTTTACAGAAGTTAAAAAGTTCAGGGGATATATACGTTTGGGAGGCATAAAGTTATCGTAATCTGCTGTAGGTACAGACAGATATGTATTATGTACACTTTGGGAAATTACAAGAATTTATACTTAACGTTACCATCTATGGGTATAGAGTGATATTTTAATTACGTTAATTGGCTACGTAGCTGTGTAGTGAATAAGAATTGAAAGTTATACAAATTTATTACTTAGAAAAGTAAAAGCAATTTGTCTCTCTGCCCGTTCACAAAGTGAGCGGAGTGTCTATTCAAACTTGGTGCTCTTTAGCTTTACGGTTTCGGGGCTGTGATGAATGAATCAAATAGTGTTTAGCTTTCTGAATTCGTCAGTAGGCTTCTATACCTATTGTACATATACCTTAAGAGAATTTGAACTAAAAGTGACTCAAAATGTATGAGGCACTGCGACTGCGCTGCGGTACCAATTGCTTTCATCAATGTGGCGCTTTCATTATTAATTTGACATTTTGCGCAATACATCAAACTCTGGTCTCGCCCGTGTTTTTAGGCGAAGGTACAAACTTACAATCACGTGGCCAGTCTAGTTATCTGATAGGCTTAAAAAGTTAAAAAAAGAACTAGTTTTTCTGACCGCAGCTTAGTCTAACAAATGACCAATTTCTATTCGACACGAAATATGTAACAAATACCTACTAATATGACCAATTTATAACAATAGCGATTATAAAAGTTGGCTAACAGTTTTAAATTTTTAACATATTTTCCAGCGAAATTACAAAGAAGCAGTTATTACAAAGAAGCTTGAAGCAGTAAAAATTCTAAAAGCCAATATCGTAGCCGATGCCAATACTGCGACGACCACTAGTAGAAGATCGTTTGAAGCCAGTACCATACAGTTTTAATTAAGCCTTTGAAACGAGCAACACACTAATACCATTCACCACACAATCTCATTGGCTATTCGCGTTAAGCAAAGAGATATGAGGTGAAAACACTGTGGGAGATACCTTTTTTGTGGACGATTTATATAGTTTAGATACCCCTACATATCTTTTGAGGTAAAATCGGAACACGATAGTTGAATTTTTACGAACTGTAATTTAATGGTTTTAATATGTACAATATGTACATACATGTATAAGTACATAATAAAGTATATTAATAGGTGAAGCGAAAACTATGGATCCCTTTTTAAGAATATTGCCGTAGCACAGAGAGCAAAAATTTACATAAATATTGGGTTTACAAACATAAAATAAATTAAATAAAAATATAATGGTCGCACAACATACTTTATACCTAAGTTAGCGCTAGTTCTTAATGTCATTGGTTCATCATATTACTAACCATTAGGGCCGAATATAAAGTAATTTTTAATAACATCCCTTTTGGTTACTAGGTTACTAATAAATTAGAGGTGAAGACGTGAGGACAGAAAGTTAGGACTTAGATCGAAATTCAACCAATTGATTATAATAACTGTTCTTTACCTAAATGTATGTAAATGAGTAATAAAAATGAGCATTTAAATATATGTTAGTGACTATATTCTTCTGTGAAGATAGGTTAAACAGAACTAAAAGTTAACGTTCTGCCGTTGCCATTATGTCCATGGGGGTCCATTAGAGGGCGGGCGGTGAATAACTGTGCAAAGAAATTCCGCCCACACCTGGAAGAGAAGCGCTTAGAGTTTATTAGTAGGAAGATTTTAATTTGCCGCTTTCAAGAACGACTTAATTGAGCAATTTTTCTTCATTCGTGTGTTATTTGGTGAAAATTTTGCCTAATTCTAGTTAGTTGACCTGAATATTTTTCTACTTACAAATAAAGAGCGTGAATAAATAAAATAAGTGTAGGCGACAGTGTTTAAGGTTTTATTGGTATATTTTACTTATACAACTAAAAAAAACATTTACCTAACAGCATTTTGAAAGTAGAAAATATGTTGTTAAGTGACCGCCATTTTGTTTTACACAATTGCCCTCTGCTAGCAAGCTAACCGTAGACACCGAACAATCACTAGGCGAACACTTGGATGTGGTATGGTAGCGGTTTTGTTTAAGTGAGCTGTAACTGTACTGTACGAGTAACCCTAATAACGCGAGACGTTGAGTAGCGGACGTGACAGAGAATTAATGGATGTGGGGAATGAAATTGTAACGTATGTGTCACATGTCACTGTAGTTGCTGACAGCACTTAGTCCTAATAGCTACTTTTACTTCTTCCCAATCGCGTGGAAGGGTCGTAGCGTAGATTTTATATTCAGACCTGTATAATGTATATGTAGGTATATACTGGTTGGACAAAATGAATGGGCCTTGGTGGCGAAATATGTTAAATTCTGAATATATAAATTTTATAACTTCATTACAGACAGACAAAGTTAAAAGTATTTTTTTGAAAGTAAGCCATTTTTCGTTGTTTCTGAAATAGGTCGGTTTAGTTCTAAAAGTGCGGAAAGTAAACTACTGTAGCTATAGCTGTAAACGCGTAGATAAGCGTTTCAAAACTCTCACAAAGTGATTGACATACCAGCATTGTTTGCAGTATCATCTCGTGTGTCTGATGCACGGAACACAGAATGCGTCTTCTATGGTTATATTATTATAATGTGACAATCTTCTTAATGCCGATCACTGTTATCATGATAAATTTGGGGTAGTCGATAATATTGTTATGTTTGTGATTATTATTTTTTTATTCTGTGATTTCCCATACCAGCTTTAATAAAATCAAATTTTATTTCTAGCGGAAATCCGTTCCGCAATTCCCCACACGTGTTCCGCGTTCTATTGTTTTCTGTATTGTTATAAATTTTGTTGTGAGATGTATTTGAAAATTATAAATAAGTGAGTGTAAGCATAGCGCAACTGAAATGCGGTCGTTGGAGTAATTCCCAGGTGTATGCGGACGCGACGGAAATACGACTATGCTACGTTCAATGCGGCGGTAAGTTGACGTTGGATTTCAGTGAACCTGAAATTATGAAAATTACTTGTTACGGCAAAATACTTCGAAGCTTTCGATTTAAGATTTATTTATTTTGCTGTAAGGTATTTACATATACTTCTAGAACATAGTATCTACAATATATAAGCCGATCAATATAAATAGACCAACCAGGCACAAGCGCTTGAGCTCTCTCTTATATCGAAATATTGCAATATGGGTATTCTGAAAAAACTAAATGAAAAATATCTCCGATGATTATAATGCCAAGAACGAATGTCATTAGTCAATCAGCTAAAGAGTACAAAAGAGCATTAAATGATCATCCACGGTCCTTAAATCTGGAAATCGAAAAAAAGGTCCAATCAAAACGTTTCTTCAAAAAATATCAAGTCAGCCGAATGCCAAAAATTACCTGCGTCCTGATAATAACGATAAAAGAATGTTATCCAACAAAGCGAAAGATTTGGAAAACTGGAAAGGATAATTTTACACAACATTATAATCTATATTCACTGATAACACCTAGACCTCTTGATAACACTATGTTCAGTGCTCAAGAGAATAAATTGATGAATACTCCATTGCCTCAAGATAAATGTTCCGAGGGAACGCGACATCAGTCAGCGAGTGAACAGCGTGCCATTAGGCACTAGGTACCCTACTGTTATTGCGGACGTTTCCCAAAGTTAGAAAACCGTGTCATTTATGTACGTATGTACCTACGTATGTGTTATAGATGTTACATATGTTTACAAATAATCTTTCATTTGCCTATCTATATTGAATAATAATACTGATAATTTGTTAGTGTTAAGAAACTGGTACTCATTAGCGGAAAACCAAACAACTACGCCATATCCTATTATTATCAGTACAAAGTTTTATATTTATTTCTCTCAGTTCATAAACTCACCAACTTCTTAATACAGCTAAGTAATATAAGAAAACATATGAAGCAGACAAAGCTTTGTATGCTGGAACTGTCAGTCCGTGAGCGTAATATACGAGTACGTACAAGCAAAGCTGAAGAAATAGAGACTAAGATAAATGCTCGTAGTATACACTAAGATAGTTTATTATGCTGTTATTTATAATTTTGTTCAATGTATGGTATGCACAATAAAGGATATTGGATTGTACCTAAGCAAAATAAAAAGTATACACACTCCGAAACTACGTTTTAAGATTCATCGCGGCAATTTTTCGCTGTGCAGCGCTGTTCAATGTTTTCTTGAAGATGCTGAAAATACACATTTTATCGGCCCCGACTCGAGTTATTAAAATTACGAAATGAATGGAAATGGAAAAAGGAGAGAGAATGAAAAACAGAACGGCATATTGCTTCCGACAAAGGCGATGCCTTTTATTACTTTTTTTTGGGTAAGATGGAATACAGGAATGATTGAAATCAATTCATAAAGCACATTGCCGACTTTAGCCCACTTTTATTGAAAATGTACTATAAAGATTTAATACGATGGGGATTTATAATCCGACATCTAACATAAAAGAAACAGAAGCCTTGATGTTGATTGCATACCTACACCGCAATCTATGGCATGAGAAGTTGATAATAGGTCCACAAAATTTTTATTTATATCGGCTATTCGGTAACCCGCACTTGCTTAGAGTAGTGGACTATAGTCTGAATTGTTTTCTGAATAGCATTGTCTTTTTGTGTGATTTAGTAACAAACATACCTAAGTATCTACAAACTTAATTACCTACAAACAGCATTTGTAGAATAGCTATATCCAACAGTGAGATGTTTTCACCCATCATCAGATGAGATAAAAAAATCTGCCGTTTTTATAATCCGTCACGTCGTTATACGTAGTAAATTTCATTTTTCCATTACCCTTTGAACTTAATCTCGTAGGGTAATTGGCAATAATCCTAAATGGAATTAATATTTAAAGCTGCCTCCACTCCCGTTGGGTAACTAGAATGTGTTTCATAGCTCGCTAGAACCTTTATGTAATTAGACTAACGTAGGTAGCTAAATAAATGCAAATGTAACGTGATAAAACTGACTAACAAGCAACAGTTATGAGGGCGATGTTATCTCTCCTGGCAAACTATCAAGGTCCACTACCTCAAAAATTAGTTGTCACTATGACGATATCATTATACATAACAAGATTAATATGTACATATACATACTCGTATGTATAGCCCAGATTTAGATTTGCGGTTTCAAAACTCACACTTTGCCGCAAACCGTTTGTGGCAGATACGAGGATAATCAAGCTTGATAAACCACCCCAAGGGTTTCAGAAGTTGATTAAACTAATTATGCAAGATCATTTACTTTCATCACACAGCCTACGAAGGGTCCGTCAGATATTCAATGTTCCAGATTGATTTCAATGTCGGTAACTACGTATCTCATGGCTCCCGCCACGACGCCACTAATTGAGTTTCAAAGTTTTCGGTTATCTAACAGATGTGTGGCTTTTGGGGACATTCTGGGCTTTTTTATTTAATCATGTATTTGGCAATCCAACAGGATTTTCTTACCGTCAATCCGTATCGTACCGTCAACCGTAAGAATATAGTATTAATACAAAGATTAATAACCATTTGCTTGTTATTTACGTAAAAGATTACCGAATTGTAACAAAATTATAGTTTGCACGTCAGTGTCGGAAACCTCCATCGGAAACCATTGCATACTTTTAATAAGATGATACTTAATTGTATGCTAATTTTCAGAACTGAACTTAATTAGAACTGAACTCGATAAATTTCCTTGTATTATAGACCAGGTTATTTTTTATCTAGAACCAGTAGTAATATCTGTTAGAGTACTTTACTACAGCAAGAAAGGCTTCGAACGAAACTACGGATATCGCGTGTAGAGAGTAGATCCCCTGATCCCAATATCAGCGAGTCGGAATCTCGTTTCAATTTGACCTCTTAAGTAGTTGGTTATACGAATCAGGAATATAGATGCTTTAAGATATCTTTAACTTCTAAGAGAAAAGGTTGGTTCCTTCGCAATCACGCCTAAACTATTAATCCAACTATATTAAGGCGTATACGATATGGTTTAAAAGCCTAAGAACATAACTCTACTTACATAATTTAGAAATGTTGATAAAAATACTTGATAGTTGTCTTCTGCTGGAAGGACAACAAAGTAGTTATAAAATCAATAGGTACCTACTACAAATACTATTGGGTAGTGTAGATCGCAAATATTCGCAAACGAATTCACACCAAATCTGCTTAATAAACTTGGGTGCGATTGGTACTCGGATGACCGTTAGTGGCAAATTTTATGTGCGCTTCTGTGATTCGTTGGGCACGTTAAGCCATCGGTCCCGGCTGTCATCAATCGATAGATCCAGCTGTGGGAAGAGATCAATACACAGCCGTGGGCCATAAAAAGGGTTACAGGCAAAGCACGCTGAACTAACTATAGATAACCTCGGAAATACAACGAGATTTATTAATGTTTTACACGTGCTAACGCAATTCAGAATCTATTTCGTTTTGCAATTCAACCCAAGCTGATTGTTTCTTCTTGTATTGGCAATTTTGTTCAATTTAACTTCCGTCCTATAGGTACATAGGATTCGATGAAATGAAATAGGGAGGCAGATGAGTTTCGATCGCGTCCATTACGTTTTTGAGTGGCCACTACATCGTCAACACCGCAACGGGTAGAGGTCCAAATTATATTTACCTTCCACTCCGAAATTGCGAAAAAAATAACCCAAAATGAGAATTGGGAACATTTGTTAGAAAATGGGTAATAAGGGTATAATGGAAGTTTTTGCAGCTTTCGGTAATTACTTTTTAAAAGGAAAGATAAAAATTATAAATATTCATATTTATTAAGCCTTTTTTGTATTGTAAAAATGGGCGGCCTTCATGCCTAGATTGGCAGTCCACATTTCTGGTCAACAATTGGTGGCGAGAAAATAGTGGTACCTACGTATGTTATATAAAAACATAATACTACTATCCATTTATCTTTGGTTGAATGACATGAACCGTGTATTGTTCATGCATCAGTATTCAGACCGCCTCGCAAGATGATTGTACGTTAGGCATTTCATTATATAAAAAGGGGGTCAACTTACAACGGTTTCTTGTTTTTAATAGGAAAGCAGTAGTAAAATGCAGACAACGACTACCGGGCCCTTTTTTTCAGAAGTTACTCGAATATTGTGGGATCTACAAACAAGGAAACAGCGTGGTAGAGTATACTCAATAGGCCTTCCTCGGTAGCGAGGGAGGCGTGGAATAGCGGCTATAAAAAGAGTTGCAGGCAACTTTATGTATAAAAAGTGAATTACAAAATACTAAAATACATGAGAGTTATAACTATGTATATGATATACTCACTCCAATGGTCACAGATTTGAAAGGGCGTAATCTCTACGGTACGAAATAGGTCGTAACCATAAACACGATATTGATGTTTCTCCCGAGTCGTTCTAAGGGCTCTTAGGTCACCAGTAGTTTTTGGATCTTCGATTAATCTTGTATTTTTACATTACAATTTGTGTTCTATTGATCTTTAGAGGTACTTGCATGTAGACTACAAGCTATGGCAGTTTTCCTTCATTGAAGAGCTAGTGATACTTAGTACCTACTTACATATAAATGCAAATAGAAAAATTTACATAAAATGAAATACCTATGTATGTATACACAAAAAGTTTCGTGAGTGTCTATCTATAAATATTGTAATAATTAACTCACGAGTATTTTCTGGAAAGCCCAATTAGTATTGGGCCGTTCTAAAGTTCCTATGAAATTATGATCTCCCGTCGGTCATTAAGTCGCAACGAAAACATGGTACATGGTGTCCATCCTCGTTTCCTACTTTAAAAAAAAGATATGACAAAAATTATGAAAAATATACTCCAGAATAAGTGACCTACTATATTAGATGAGATTTTGCGAACGGCATAGAAAACCACATAATCATACACAATAATGTAGGTACACTCCACTCGACCCCTTTCTTTTTAATAAAGAAGCCAAGGACGTACACACCAAGTTGCAAGAATCTTATTTACAGTTAATGACACGTACATTTTTAGCGTCTTTGTTTACCGATAGACATAGGGTAAGGATAGCAGGATACTAATGAAGGAATTAGGTCCAATGAAGAAATTGGACATAAACAGTATGTCAGACAGTTTTCAATAACAGTCATACTTCAAGCTTAAGAATTAATTCACATTTTTGCAATACAAGAGCATGCTTTATTGCAGACTTGAACAGCACACATAGTTGACACATTCTACCTAATTAGAACAGGGCTTAAAGAACTTAAAGAAAGAAAGGCTTAAAGAAAACACTAAAGTTAAACTTGTTAAAAATATCGTTACATAGAAATTTAATATTGAAAAAGGGTTAAGTTAATGGGAATTTAAGTGAGTAGCAAGAATAAATATTTGAACGTTATGAAGTTATGAGAAGGGCCTATAACAAGAGTAGGCGAAGAGTCGATCCCTCTTTACATTTTTAGATTTATATCCAACAGTATCAGTTGTTTGTTCAAGCTTGTTATTGGCCCTCATAGCTGTGTAAGTGTCGTAGGTACTTATATATTTTGAACCATGTTATTAAATCATAAATGTGATAACATTAGGTACCTAGGATAATAATGCATTGATATATTTAAAGTAGGTTTAGGTCGTAGTAGGCATTTAAAATACCATATAAAACTATTAAATATTTTTTAAAAATCATTGAAGCAAATAGCAACCCTCAAAAAACTGTAAGAGCAAAATAAATAACTATAAATGGTTCCTTCTAATTAACATGCTTTTCGAATAATAATGTTATGCTCTACTTTTATAGAAAATAACGGTTATAATATTAGAATAATAGTGCAGTGTTTAATGATGATACGTTGTTATTGCTGAACGAAATAGAAGGGTGAGAAAATTGCTTAAAGAAACTCTTTTCATTCTTTGTTCTAAAAGGTACATTTATTAAATTTCCGGGTTATACTTTTTAATATCGGTTTTATTTTAAGGCGTTCATTAATAATGTCAGTACCTCAATTTCTTTAATTTTAAGCACAATGAGGTGTTCATGAGAAAATTAATGCCTTCATATAATATTATAGTAATGATACGAGAGAAAAAATTACCTGTAGCATTCACCGGCTAGCATTAAAATCCATTAACAAAATCCGTTTCAACAACAATTTGCTGTAAACGAGCGTCTAAATCGCTCGTTCAACAAATGCAAGGCGGGAAAAGAAACGGGCACACACACAAGTCAAGCACAAAAAATCACTTCACGTCGAAACGGACTGAAAGGGAGCGGTCTGATCCGTTCGAGTTTAAAAGGGTAGGTCTGATTTGTTCCGGAGAAGTTAGATCGCACGGATGGTGCAGAGGGCCGCGGCACAGACGTCCGTCCAGGCCGCGGTCCGGGTGAGCACTGAGCCGCTGAGCAGAGCACCCGTGTACCCGACCTGACTGCTCGTGCCCGGGTGTGCCGCTTGCCCCGCCCAGGGATGTTAGACGTACCAAGTTCAAGTGTTTCTGGTACGAATTCATTTGAAGCTATTCCACACCTAAGGGAAATTGTACACAAGTAAGTACACCAAGCTACTGATTATGAAGTCAGGATATCTAACAGTAGCTGATTAGCCTGTAAATGTAAATGGGTTAGCAATAGTAGATTGCCAATTTAAAATATACTCACTATCGGTTATCTAGGATATTGTAACCAATACAGAATTACTATATATAAATACCAAAAACGTGGTTTAACTCACTGACTCACTCACGTAACCATATAAAAATTAAATTAAGCTATTTAGTCCACATGGTTTAGTCACTCGTCCCTAAACGTGGCGAGATAATATGTCAGATATACCAATTTTCGAAAATAGCAGTTAATTTGTACCATTAACTGTATTCGATTATCTAAGTTCTAACATCCCTGTGACCGCCTCACCCGTTCGTTGAGAACTGGATTTATTCTCCTGTTTCCACCCCTGTAGCTTTCATATTCTATGCCCGTTGCTCAAGACCGTAATGCTTCGTGACATGATTAAACAGTATGGGATCGCGATAAAAATAATTGATGGAAAAATTTGTGTTGTATTGTACTGTAAGTAAAACCCTTTGTGTCTTCGGTGACATTGTGAAAATTCAAATTCAGATAATTAATTAATACTTGACATTTCGCTTATACATAAAAATTATACTCAAAATATGTTTTGAAATTTTCATTTCTTTTTTAGTGCTTCTTGCGCCTTCATTAAGTATATATTTCTAAATTTAAATATGACCTTTTAAACAATTTTTTTAAATAATTTAATTTCAGTATATTCAAATTTCTTAAAACAATATGTAAATAAAATATAACCAAGCGCTATATTGCATTACGATCTCATTTACATGTCTGTGTTGCGAATAGCGTTCAAAGGCGTCATTCATCTTGAACACCTGCTCTAAAGCCTTAGCGTACGTACAAAGCTGAGGCAAACCTTCAATCATATCTAAAATCGCTTTGTGGCTCGATGGTATCTCATTTCTCTACTAAATATTCGGTTCAATAATAGGTTCGGTACCAAAGGTCAAAGGTTCTGGCTGGATACAAGCCTTACGATTTTTATTTAATTTTAAGGCATTCTCATACACGAAATTTATTTTTGTTCTCCTAAAATGTGCCCTTATCTCCTCCTTATTATTATTACTGTATTAAATATTTTACGTAAGTATTTTTGTATTTAATGTATGTATTTGTTTGAAATTTATTACAATAAAGTATCTTAATGGAGAAGCAGCTAATTTTTTAACACCAAGAACCGATTGTCGAAACGAGTTTTAAGATTAAATACTTAATGATAAGTTTGATAAAGCGTATATTAATAAGAAAGCATCGTGATTTATTCAACGCTAGCATCCGACGTCGTGAAATATTGCACTAAGCAGAGGCGAAAAATATAATTTCTCAAGTAGGGACTCGTAGACAGGTTCAGATAGTAAACTGCCAATCTTCCATTTACTTCCTTAAACTGGACCGAGGTCCAAAATAATTAGTAGTTTTAGAAAAAACAGGCTTACTTATGTCTTAGGTACCTATATGTATTTTTTTCTATTAAATCCTCTTGTGATACCCGCAATAAAATTATTACTAATAAAGAATTTTTCAAAAATATAAATATAAACCTTAATTAGAAAACCACAACCTCACAAACGAATTAAATTCGACAAACTTTTAAGTCTAGTAACGCAAATAAATATATATTTTATCTGCTTACCGCCTAAATGCTAAAAATTACACCAAATTTTATCAGCACTTTCATTCCTCAATTACTACGATTATAATTACTCAATCCGAGCGGTTGCACCAAGTTAATCATTTCAGCTATAAGCCCCAGTGGGCTATAACTCATAACTCCCACGTAAAAGCCTTTTGAAAATTGATGGAGCAGAAACTATTACAAACTCGGCTAACCAAATTACCCCATATTACACAAGTTACCTCCGGTCGTCGTCAGAAAAATGAGCTTTAACTGAACCGCAATAAAACAAAGATTCGGAACCAAGTAGTTGCCCTTTTTATGACAGTTGCACTTTTATATTTTTGGTATAGCAGTGAGTAATATAGTAAGCTATATATAGACAGTTAACATACCTATTGTAGACTATAATAAATAAATAATTATATACTCGTAGACAAGGTGATGTCTACGAGTATACTCTACTGCATAAATTTAATTCATTCATATTCAGGGCATTAAAATTTCTACCACATATTTTTTATTTACTGTATTGCTGAAATGCTCACAGCACGTAGGACGCATTTATTTAAACATTTATGTCTTTATCACCTGGCTTACACGCTACGTCATTTGAATACACTACTGTAGGTACATTACGATACGGGGGACTGTAAAGAGCAGTGAACAGCTATTGTTCTGACTGCTATTCACACTGTATTAAAATTTTGAACAAGCTGTTATGAGTAGAGACTTTATAATAAAATACGTGTCAACTTTTATTATGTTTAATAGTAACTTTATTTTGCTTACTTTGTAGCGCGACGTTGTAGGTTTCATATTTTCTTAAACATATTATTTTATTAGGCTAGCCCAATCTTCATGATATTTTTTTAATACGAGTACTACCGCCATATTATATACACAAACCCGGTGTCACCGTGACATATTCGTTTGCTTTTTTGTATTGATTTTAGATTTTGGACTCCTCTATAAACTTTGCATAATTTCACTGTCCGAATACCATCCACGGGCTTCACTGAAATTAAATCAACGCTGCGGTCTCACAGCCGCTGCTTTATGCCTAGTGGACGCTTTTTTGATACAGTGGATACAATCAGTTCTGGCCGGGTAGGTGAAATAATTTATTTCTACTTAGTTTCATAAATCTTGTTATTGTTATATTTTGTATCTTATTGTGTCAAATTAAGATACTTATTTGTAATTATTTCTTAATACAATTATTAATTGTATTAGATTTTTTTCTGTAAAGTTTAAAGTGACTTGGTAAATAAATAGGTTTTTAATTAAAATATATTTTCTTACAAACTTTGCCCACCTTTATATCGTAAACAACTTTGTTTAATATGTGAATTTACCCGTTATTTGCGTTTCAAAGTGAATAAAATAATTAAGGCCTGCCTGCCAGCAAAGACGTTGTCTTCAATCCAATCTTAAATCCAAATAAATAAAACAACATTACACATACAAAATCTAATGATATACTCAATTCCCATTTAGGCAGCATTTTACAGCAATGAAACATAGCGATGCAAGCTCTATAAAATCCATTAGAATAATGGGGAATAAAATGGCGCCAGGCTTCGGCACTGTCCCCCGACAATCTTATTGCCCTCTTGACTTCATGAAAATTTTATTAGATGATCCCTCAAGAGAAACTCTACGCCGGTTTATGGGAGC
>DWQL01000783.1:0-13468 GCA_018231265.1 Noctuana haematospila | reverse complement strand
ACAGTCAAATTTCTAACGATTCACAAAAACAACAGCTCAAGTGGGATCTGGTTTTGTTTCCTATCCATTTATTATGCCATTAAAATAATAGAAAGTTGTCGAAGCATTTACTCTTTATAACATTTGTACGAATAATATCAATTTTTGATAAAACATTTCAAGTCGATTTATAAAACTTGATATTGGAACATGAATACTTGCTTGTAGCAATATCAACTACAAAATCGGTTAAATTACAGAAATACCAAGCTCCTGATGAATATTATTATGGCATATTTAATATTATTCGGTATGAAAATACATTGTGTTAAAGAGTAAGTGTGTTGTGTTGTTTGACATCTGATTTTACTGACCACAACTCCCATGAACCTTCCATTTCCTTCGGGGCGAGGAGGTGGCATGATCGGTGTAACTTCAACAGTGTGTCGACGCGCGGCTTTGTTACTGGAGTCTACTCGTAAAGTCCGGAAACTAATCATCGTCATATATATAGATTTAGTAACCTTAACATCATCCATGGCAGTAACTTGTTGTTGCACGACCAACTTGGTCCTTCCACGTCGTCACCTTCGCACGAAGCTATGGAGTTGGAGTATAAAGAGTAGACCCCTGGTCAAATAAGGTCCTTATAGTCACTTAAAATCGGTTACGAAAGCCACACAATTATTTGATGACAGTATGAACAACAAGTCGAAATGACCGCTGCATATTATGCGTAAACCAGTATGCAATCAATAGTTATAACATTGCTTCTTATAGTTTGAGGTTTACTATAATATTGCCACTTGTTGTTGAAGCTGAGAGTGATTCATACGTAAGGGTGTGCCCGAGTATTATAGTGTAGGTTAATGCATATTGAAATATACATAGCAACATTATGTTCTTATGACAGAGATTTAAGTGTTGTCTAAACTTGTATTTTTGCATACGAACGTGTAGGAGATCCGAGTGTGGTCTAATGTTACATGTCGTTAGTTGTTTGATAGTATTTAAGCGCAGCTGGCCTGTCGTTTCCAGTGTTGAGACGTAATGTTTAACTTTCAAATTGATTTGTACTTTGAAAAGATTTTAGGATGCCGTTTATCGAATTGATGAGAATAAAAGTTACATTGTATGAACTGTGCTTTATCCAAAGGCATCCTACTTCCTACTGTATGCATTCACTAGTCGAAAACGAATCTTTATTTTTTTTATTCTGTATTTTTCATTTCTATAAATAGAGTTTTGTCATGTTTGATTTAAAAAAAAATTATGATTTTATCGCTTAGGTAAATTGTATAAAAATGAGTCAAAAAGATGGTCGGCGCAGACATCGAGAATGCTTTAGTAAATATAGTGATTTGTATGGATGTGTAAATGTTATAAGATGATATTTAAAAAAATATTTAATTAAACGATAACATTAAATAATTAATTATTAATATAACTGTAACGGTATATGTATAGCGAGGCTTCCTCTTAGAGCTTTATGGATATGATTATGTAAGTATACGGAAATTTGAACATACTCACTATGGGATTAAGGATGAAATTTGTAATGTGCTCGCGTTGAATTTTAAATCACAAAGTTACGTTTTATGGTTTTCAAGTCCAAGTTTTCTTACATTTATATAAAAATGAGAAAATGTTTTAAAATGTTTGTTGATACAACTTTGTCTTTGTCAACAGTTTACTTTATAACATTAATATTCCGGTCATCAGAAAATATTCAGTACAAGAGGTACGTAAAGAACTGGACTACGATGGCCGACGGCAGTCACAATATAGGTTTTTAGTGCCAGTGGTAATGAAATTGTTTACTTATAGTATGCAATCGAAATGCAATGATTAAAATTTATAATATTAAACGTTTAGAAATTTGTGAGTTTTTATAATCTGACAGTCAATTGTAGTTTCATGTGATAAGTTATATGTAACCTTGGCCGATTATTTTGCATTTATTCACGTATATTTGTTTCACAAAACGCTTCACAAGTCCACTGTCTGTAGCGGTGCTAGTAATCGTACACCATTTGTATAAACTCGCTACTTGTTTAAATAAATTAGACTCGCGTAGACCCATGAAGGCGCCTTGTTCCTATTAAATTCTGTTCATTTGGTGCTTATTCCCGAATTTATGTCGAGTGTTTTTAGTTTATAAAAGATTAACATTTTGAGTAATGCTAGTGGTGCCAAAAATACGAGGTGCCAATTCTAAAATTTCTTTTGTTTGGATTTCGGATATCGAATACGTGCTGAATAACTTCCAGACATCCCTTCTCGCAAACAATTTGAAATAGATACATATTTCCTAGCCTTATGAGTAAATAATATAAATAATTAAACACCTGTGAAACTTAGCCTCACACATTTTCTACAATACAAAGTGTACACAGCAGCTCTCAATTAAATAATTGAACATAACCGAGCTTTTGCATTTTAGCTATTAATTCTTCTTTATGTTATCGCCCATATCAACAAAATTATTTTATCCCCATTTTATCATAATCGTTTTTGTTAAGTTGGCTCTCAACATACTTGTTAGTTATATAGTTCGCGTCGTGTTTTACTGAACATCAAAAAGTTATGTTACCAAACGTTTTTATTCTAAATTTAAAATTTAAAATATGCTTCGTGTGTTAACAATAAATCGGTTAGTGTTTTTGATAAAAGAACAATTCGTAAAGGCGTAGTCTAAAATTAGTAGCATATTTAAATACGACGTGGAGTTACGTTCGTATATTGAGCAAAAATGTGTGGGTCAGTAGGGAGCGGTGGGGAGCGGTGGGGAGCGGTGGGGAGAGACAGGAATGTTAGCGTAGTGTAAACGAAAGACTGGCTAGAATGTTAGGGCAGCGCGCTCTCTCGCGGAACGACTTGGCGGCGCCACTATCGTGTGTACTTGCCGTACACACAATTTCCCGACAAATTTAATTGTTATTTGTTTTTATCATATCTGTTTTGTTTGTAGCTCGTAAAAGTTCATACTTTTGCGTGAAAACTAGCACTCACAAGAATTTTTTTAGACTGGCAACATTTTTATACTTAACATTAATTTAAAAAATCCTACAAGTGAGGGCTGCGATAGAGCGACGCCGGGAGGCAGGTATGTAGCTAGTAAAGTGGCACGACAATGTAAATAATATGCTTTTAGTATAATCTTTATATTAAATGATACTATCCTAATGCAGATGCGAGTGCAGTCCCGCAACGACGCTTGTATTGTATTTTATTTATTTATTATTGGTTATTAACCGAGTCTTGTACGTTTGTTATGTAGAGTTACTGAACGTTCTTATTTACAACTAAGACTCGCTGCGATGCCTCCACACCAGTATCTGGCCGTTTTACTCGTGTCAATAATTTGTCCACAACTCTTGTCTTAAGGTTTCAACATCTATTTTTAACTTTTATTTAAAAAAATTCTTATGTTTATTACTGTAATGTAATACGTTACTTTTGTATATTCAGAACTACCTACAATCTTATGTATTTTACTGATGACTTTTTGAAGCGCGTTAGCGACAGATTATTAACATAAACCCAATAGTTGAATTTGTCTATTGCGCCAAAAGACGAGGCTCCAAATAAGTAAAAAAACATTTTTCCCAGCTGAAATACTTAAGTGTTGCCAACAGTTTGAAGGACTACTTATGATATCAATTTATAAGTAATTTTTGCTTGATTCTTATTGTATAGACTGTTATAACTAATGGTCGTATGTAAATGGATCTTTTATATACTAAAGTCATATAGTATTATAGGGTATTAGGCGGACCACGTGTTAACAGGTCTCTTGCGAATCCATTGTTGCTTTTTAAATGTATCGTATCTGGCTACGCGGAACTAACTGTTACTACACTGAGTGAACCTGATTATTGTTTGAAACGGATATTGAAGTGAATATATGTTTAAAAGCTATTAGAGAATTCAACATGAGTTTAAGATTATGTCGATCTCGGGACGACGGGACGACGATACTATTTTAGACTGTGAGTGTGTACATGAATTCTTATTTTAAATTGTTTTTTGCTACTCTGCTTGTATAAAACACATTTTGTTAGATTATATTGTTGAAATGTTTCAAAGTATATTTTATCTACATATTGAAGCTTTTACGTCCGTTTTTAACAATAAATGTATAAGTATATATTTTCTAATTACGATAAAACTGTTAATCATACCAGGTCGCTGTTACGGTTCTATGATAAACTGAGAAATATATTTCCAAAAAATTTAAAAATACCATATTTTACCGAGATGACTCATGAAAACATTTTCCGGTTGACGCTATGTAGGTCTAGTTGTTTTATGAACTGTTTACTCTGCAGAGTTTATCAAAGCAAGTAGTGGCTAAATTGTTACTTTTCAATGTGATATTCAAATCAAGTGAAGCACTGTTGAGGGTGACACAAATAAGTCACTTTGTACTTGTGTCATTTTTGACAGGGCTCATGTGGTTGTTGCACAAAACTGTTGTAATAAAAACATTTGGTCTGTATCTGATCGTGTTTCTAAATGGCAATATTTTGTGCCAATAGATATGGTTAATGCTCAATGTGTTGCAATTGAATTTCTTGTGTATTTCAATTGCGATATGATATTATACAGAGATCTGGTAACATCGAAACAGTCACATTACAAACCAATTCATAGCAACAAGTCCTATTTAATTGTTGCCAACATTGAAATATATTGCAACACATTTAGCGAACAATATTGCCGGTTTAGACGCAACATAATATATGCAGTGAGATTTTCTCTGTCCGACGTTCCTTCCTATATTTTGTTCTTGTATAGTTTACTCTATATTTATCATTTTACATTGTTTTATTTTTTAAGTTTTAAAATGGACACATTTGAGTCGACGTCGGTTTTTTTGTATATAATTATGATCAGTGTTCTGGAGTTCCGTTATATCCAAAGAGGAATGTGTTCATTTATAAAATTGTCTCTTTTTTTATTTTATTTGAGTTTTTATGATTGAGATTGTAACATAATTATTTATTGGATCCAGAATTGCATTTCCACTCGATATATTTTATTTAGTTACTCTCGTCTGAGCTGGAGTATGTAATTCTACCTACTAGGCTACCGTGTCTCACTACCTTCTATTGTAATTATGCTCAAATGATGTATAACCCGTTTCAAGTGATCGAACGATCGAGTGATGTTTGCATATTATTCTAAAATGAAAATGTCAATAAAATGGTATTTTAAAAAGTTTACTGTGTTTTTCTTGAATTATTCACTCTAAAACAAATAACCCAACATGAAATAAACTCCCAGTACCGCGTTAAGTTTTCCTTAGTACCTAATTATTAATTATACTTTGTCTGTTTTTGTGTTTACATTTAAATATGAAACTATGAAATAAAATAAACACTTTAATAATAATTTTATTACAAAACACAACACACTGCAACAAAGCACGCAACACAATACATACGTAAAACTAATTCTATCTCAATCTACTTCCGACATGAAATACATAATAAAGGCGTCGGCCATCACTTGCCTATTATTATATTTGATCTTTTTCAGAGATTTTATACCACCGAATCATTGTTTATAAAATTTTTATTTCCAAACAAGTTGAAGTAAGAAGTACATCATTTTTATAGGTACCTAAGTTTAAAATGATACGTGATCCATGTTTTGTGAACAGTGACAATTCGTGTTATCAATACTTTAGATGTGTTCTAATATAATACAGGCCATAAGTAATAAGTGTAAAATTGTAAATAAATAAGTATAATAAAATTAAACAAAGTGTTATTTAAGTAATAATGAAAATAAATAAGCACACCATAGATCAAGTGATACTAGTACCTAACTAGCCAAGTATTGAAATATTTACAAAAGCCCGCACTCTGCCTCTATCACCCGGGGAAGTGCTCTTTGGTAACATCTTACACGACTCGCTCTACCATACCTCTAAACATATAATATATGTAAACAATCAAGCATTAATACGTACCAAATTATATATTTAAATATGCCTTTTGTGTATTTGAACACATTTCATAATAGCACAGAATTTTTAATATATATTAATGGAATTTAATAAATATCTTCAACCCCATCTTGTGTTTCATAACGGAACCGGCTTCTAATGTTAGTGAATCAATCAAAAGTTTGCACATGTGCACCCGTTCGTTATATTTTCAACGTTATGTCACAACAAATGTGAAATTGATTGATATTGACTGATCACGTATTGTGTTCATCAACAATAACTTACTCAAATGTACCACAAATTAAACTCATAATCTAAAGCGGACGGGCAGGGTGACCGGTTTCGCCTCTGCTTCCTGCTTCTCCTCTTGTTCCGGCACGTAGTAATGTAGCTCATAGGCAGGCGACAGCTCCACTGTGACGTTATCACAGTTGGGGTCGTAAGGCACGTTTAGAGGCCTGTAGTCGCCCTGGTTGCTGTACGGCCTTCTGTAGTAAGCCCTCGACAAAGCGACATCTTTGTCGTTATAATTGGAAGCAGCGTGCACAACACTGTTATTGTACAGTAGCGGGAAATTAGATTTGAACCGCTTACTGTTCTCATTGAAGTTAGCAACGAATCGTTCGAGAACGTCCTTGCGGAATTGCGTTTCATAATCGTAGTCTTCGTTTAATTTCGTGTTGTCTTTTCCCGTTGTATCTTTCATAAACTCGCTTACTGTGACGCCGTGTGGTGGTTGTGTGAATCCGGCAAAATCAGTGTTTTTATCGTGCTCAGCTGCGGTACTTCGAGTTGCTTCGTTCATGTAATCTTTGTAATGCTTTATAACATAATTATCTCTGTTATATCCTCCATCGCTGCCGATGACGCCAAAACTCTCGTCTGGTAGAGTAGTCAGAGGTGGAGTTGTCAAATAAAGATTGCTATCGAAATTTTTGGGTTCATGTACATCATTGAGTTTTTTCATGTCAGGGCTCTCTGTATAATATATTCCCCTGTCATAAGGAGTCGTTTGTAATTTTTGGAATGATATCGGTAAAACATTTTTTGGTGACTCTGTTAATGTAAAAGGATTCATTTTGTTGCGATCATTATTATGTTTGGATTTCCTTGGTCTCTTGGTGGTTCGAGGAGGGAAATATTGTATAGTGCCTTTCCTTTCAGATGTATAATGTGATATCGGAGTAGTATACAAAATCTGCAACGGCGGAGATGTAAGCGACGTAAAGGTAGTTTGTATGGGCACAGTGAATTTCTTTAGATCAATCTTTGCCATATTCAGGTAGTCTGCGATATCATCATCATCACTGGATTCATAGTAATCAAACAAATTAAATAATTTGGTCGCTTTAACATTATTTATATTATTAGATTCCTTGTTGGACGTTGGAGTGACTTCAGTCTTCTGCGTGGGGGTGGATAAGGTGGTAAAAGCGGAAGTATTTTTTTCTTCCGATTTCGTTGACAAGGAAGTTAAAGGTACCGTTGGAATCGGTGTAACGATAGTAATATCTGTTGTAGTTGGAACTTCAGTTGTAGAAATGGGGTCAACAGAAGTTTCTTCTACATGTGATGTAGTTGTGGGAATGGAGCTGACAGAAGGATCTTCTAAATGTGATGTACGCGTATTTTCTTCTGAGCTGCTATTCTCTTCATAATCTGTGTAATATATATTCCCAAGTGAGTCTATCTTCTTCTTCTTTGACTTTCTCTTCTGTGCTATTTGCTCGAGTCTCACTCTAAGATCGGGTACTTCACTTTTTCTTTCCTTCTCCGATAAAGTATTCCATTCTGTCTCCGTCTTGTTTTTCAAGACTTGAGTGAAAGGTTTCGAAGAATTTTTAGGTTTAAAAACGATTCCAAGCGAACTGAGACTTTCGTTTCTCCAGCTGTTGTCGTCAGGGTCTCGAACAAAAGGTTTAGCTGGTTGTACTTCAATTTTTTTAAGAGGTTTATAGTTAGGGTTTACCGGATATAGAACTGTATTTTTTAATTTATCTAAATTAATTGGTTTCACGCCTAGGTTATCATCAAGTGCTGTACTGGAAATATTACCATCACTGTTATTTGACTGCGACATATTACTTGTAACATTATCAATTACTGCAGGTGTTTCTGTTTGTCGCTGCTCTTCTCGATAGCGTTTGGCATTTTCTTCATTATCGTTTAACATTTCTTCTTTTAGGAGCTCCTCTTTAATCGCATCCTCAGTCTGAAAAAAGTTATAAATTTTAAGAAATTGAATTTTCTCACATACATAATAAGGTGAAAACCACATTAGGTGCTGGAAATTCTAGAATGAGCCTGCTGGAGATAAACTCAAGGAAAAATCGAGGGAGTATTAAGAGACTACTGTACTAGACAATGAGATGTCTCGCT
This sequence comes from Noctuana haematospila, assembly GCA_018231265.1. Lineage (NCBI taxonomy): Eukaryota > Metazoa > Arthropoda > Insecta > Lepidoptera > Hesperiidae > Noctuana > Noctuana haematospila. The sequence continues at coordinate 5,151 of DWQL01000783.1, read as the reverse complement.
GTGAAATGAACATAATTAAATACTTGAACCTACCAATTGACCTTGCGATTCTATTTTAGCTTCAACTTTGTCCTCAGGCGTTTCATCTTGTATATCTGGCGTCTCAGCATCAAACGGCCCTTGTAGCGCTTCTGTCCCATTTGCAGTTGCACTAATAACTTTTGCCGACAAATCCAAGTAACCAGCACGTTTTGAGGATACAGTATTTGGGAATTCGGAATTGATTGGGGATTCCGAAGTCGTAATAATCGGTGTAGTTATATCTTTTGTTTTACTTTCGTCTGGTATTGATGTTGTTGTAAATTCTGTCTCGATTTTTGTGGTATATTTTGGAAACAATAACAGGTCAGTTTTTAATTTTTCTAACGAGGGTATATCCGATGTCATAGTATCTTGTAATGAAATACGAGCTTGCACTGTTTCTGATTTAATCATCACCTCTGCTTTGTCTGTCGTAGTTGTTGGTTGTTCATAAATTGTAGACATGGATATTTCCGTACCATTCATAGAAATATCTGTAGGAACAGTTGGATCAGTAGTTGTGCTAACACGTTTTCTTTCTATAATTGTATATTTTTTTCTCGTTTGCGTAGTAACATGATTATTCGACGACGGCGTTACAATAGGCTCTGTTGATATAATGGAAGTAGTTGTTTGTATATCTGTTGTTATACTTTCTGGCGCTGGTATTTTATTTTCTAATATCATGCTATGATTTGTTGTTGGTTCTCTTTCGGCAATGATCATTTTGTTTTCTTTAAAAATCTGATTTTCAATTGTAGTGAATTCGGTTTGGTTTCTATTGATAACTATAGCATGAACTTGGGACCGGTTCTTTGTATTTGTATCCATTATCTGTGAAACATTGACAGAAGCTTTATTTTCTTCTACATGTTTACTATTACTGTTTTTTGTTTCGTCATTCAGACGATGTACTATTTTATTATCCAAAACACGTTGTGTGGTCGATGATGTTGCATTATATTTTGAAGAAGCCTCTGCTGTTTTCTCTACATAATTAGTAATATTCATCACTTCTGCCTTTTGCGTTGTGGTCTGATGTGCTTTACTAATATTAATTTTATTTTTTGATCCTCCTGAAACTAGTGGCATTGAATTTGTATCACCCTTCACACTGTTTAGCTTCAGACTGTTTGGTTGGCTGATATTGGGACTTTTAAATTCATTTTTCATTTCTAAAGTTAAACTTCCTTGTTGAACAAGATCTTGACTGACGTCCCTGGCGGCGATGCTCTTGTGACGACTACCGAGTCCCGGCACCGGACTGCCGACGACGGACAACACGAATGTTGTAGACACCACGAAAAACCTGAAACCGATAATATTACATCATTACTTACACAATTCGAAGCAAAGAATTCCTAGACAAAATGTTAGTCATTTCAAGCGTTTCCAACTTAGAGTCAAACTGAATTAAAACTTTAAAATGCATTTCTTGAGTCATTGGTATGGTGTCGATTATTGCTTTCGTTTTATTGCTTCACTAATCAATTGTGGATACAAGTAGAACTAGTGTTTTCATCGGTCACGCATAGCTTGTATTGAAAAATATGAAAAGAATTGCGGGTTTACTCGTGATCGATCACGCAGAGTTATCCCTACGGCTCGCGTGCCTCACTGCCGTATATTACTGTTACGCTCACCTCCAGAACGACATGCCGTGAAGAACAATTTAATATATAGATCGAACTTAGTGCCCACACTACTTACATATAGACACATATTTATAAGTAGGTAACATGCGAAAACATACGGACAATCGATTATTATTAAACAAGCGCAACTACACCGGTTTGTTGCGGAACGTAATGTTATTATTATATAAGGATGAATATAATGAGTGCTGTTTGTAAAATATGTCAAAATCAGTCTATTGTGTTACATTTGTTTTGTTTAATTGAAGAGCGAGTAAAGTTGTTAAGGTAGATAATAATTAGGTACCTACCTACACATTTTGAAAAGCTCCTGAGGGCAAATTTATTATTACAGAATTAAAATCTGTCATTTCTTAGACCCCGTCTTACCACCCATTTAAAAGAAGTTAGCGGTCATCAATCTACGACCCACTGTCCGACTACTGGGCACATTTCTAAGAGATAAGGTCATAGTCAGCAACGCGCACTAAGTGCTGGTTGGTGGGCACTCTCAGACATGAAGATATTTTCGGGATGTTTTCCTTCACCCTGGAATAAGCGGCTTTTTTGTAGAGGTCTCTGAAAACTTAGACATGGTTGAACCCTGAACCCCAGTCACAAGAGGCCTTAACTGGATTACCTTCTAGGCTATTACTGTTGTACCTACTGCTACCAGCATGTGTGCTACAAGTTTAATACCTTAAAAAATATGTGCTTCCACGTTTACTGATTATATTTTTGAGATATTCAAGTCTCACTCTGCCAGGACCCAAATATTTTTTCACGAGCTTCCACTGACGTTCATACTTATTGAAAATTACTGAATTTGCATTATAAACTAATTACAGAAAGTTTTTTAGTAATTAGAAAAATTAGACACTTTAATTAGTTTCGGAAAAACTCAGTTTCCATACCAAATTAAAACGCACCTACGTTCTTTGAAGGAAATTGATTATCAGGTAGGTTACCTACTTACTTACCTCATACAGTTTTTGTGTAATATAATTGTTTACGTAGGCAACACTAACGACAAGTACCGGCTCTGTTTACGCTTAAGATGTACCTAAGTACCTATATAGGATGCCAATAAAATAATTATAAATGGTAGAAGATTAATAAATAATTGACGTACCAAAATGGTGAAATGCAACCTCACGGTCGATCAGAAAGACAGCCTTATTATTTTTAACTAATTATTATAATAATCATAATTATATTATAATTTATTAGATATTTGTAAAACCACTAAAGTTCACTAAACAATTTAGTAAATAATGAAAGGATAAGGCAATTTATTGTAAAATATTTTTATTAATTAACGTTGAACATTATGTCGGAAGTTGAATGATAATAATCTAAAAAAATCTCATACCTAACCTATATAATATTATAGGTATTTTACCTACACATACATAAGATATTTTTACGTTTATAGCAGGAAGTTCGTGGTTTTTATTAAACAATAATCTAAAAGGAGTGTTCTACAACATGAAATCTTTAAAGTAAGGATACAAAATTATTAGCTTTAATTAATAAGAAATAACGTTAATAGATACAGGCTTCAGTAATTTATTCTGGAGTCTGTCTATACACGTATACATTCTCCAACATGACTCCAAAATGAGATTTCTTTCTTTTTTACTTACTTAAAATATCTTTATACTCTGAATAGTTTATCCAGCCTACCAATAAAAAATAAAATAATAATAATCCTAAAAAAGTCAACGGAAAAATAGCGGTTTAAATCTTTTGAGAGCACTGCCAGCTTACTGAGGGGTTGAATTTCGAGCTAACGGCCGGCCTACCATTCCGGCAGTTCAGGGGTCTTTTTCAATCCCTGCTCGCACTTTTTTTGATATAATGTTCTACTATTTTCATGCGCTGAGCAACCTGCCCACCTAAGATTTCTCCATACCTAATACTGTTTTGGACAGTCGCGTGACTTCAGAATGAATCGTCTACATGTGAACATGACATAGTGCATGAAAAATCGGAAGCTCCGAAAACATGACATGATATGGTAAGTTTGTTCTCCATACCTAATTATCTTGAAAGTGTTGAAAGACATAGTGAAGTCAACCTTCCCGTACTTGACGAGCGTGGTCTACTATATGGCCTAAACTGTTATCAGATTACACCCCTGCTTAAACCTGAGATGGCAATGGGTTGATGACACAATGTGATTTCGGTTCTCTGAAAGGACTGCTCTTTTCCACTTTTAATCAGCGTGATTGCGACGGGGTTCTTACGGAATGGGCATCTGAAAACTATATATGATTTAACAATAAACTTGATTCAATGTTATATACAATGATGCAACCACAAATGATGAAGATAATTATTTGCAATCAAACAGACATAAACTATTCGTGGAGTATCTGGTGCTGGCCACGGACGGGTTGGTCGTGACGTGCTGTGGTCGCCGCCGATGTAACTCTTATGTTAATTCTGTTTTTGCACACACACATCGTCCAAGCGTAAACTTCTTGCCTTTTCATATTGTTCTAATTTATTTCGATAACTTTACAAATCGTTCGCATGCATAAAATGCGTTGAATTAGTACGTTTAACCGACTTGTCTAATTGCCCTTTCTACATGTCTATTCAAATTACCATGTATTTAGGGTGAGTGGAAATCTTTGACAGATTTAGCGCGCTGGCCCAAAAGCTACAAACTATTTTTATTTAATTTTATTTCAATCCTCCACTAGTTATTTCAATGTGATTTTAATGCTGTGCTCATATTTTCACTTTTTTTTTAGTTATTAGCGAACCTTTTTCCGAAAACATTAACTGTAGCAAATGTAGCTGCACTTCAAAAAGTTTCAGGATTAAAGGACCGCGATGCGTCGAACCGTGTTATTGTTTCAAAAAAAGTCTTACAAGCCGACAATTGGCAGGTAGCTATTAGCAGCCGCAACGCACCAATTCACGTACCTGAAACTCTTGCACAGTGACATCTTCATAGGACAGCTACCAGCTAGTTGCATTGCATCACTTAACACATGATAGAGCGCACGCGCACTCGCCGCAGCCGCTATACGATTACTGCGTCGGTCCGCCGATCCGATATTGATGATTATCCACTGTCGAACGCCAAACTTCCTCCCATGGAGCAACGGTACGGCACGGTAAGGACGTTTTGGTTCTTCTATTACCTGGATTTTCTCCATTCCGGCTCCGACCTTCACCGCAGTTTCCATTCTGACACGGTTCCGACACCGGTCGTAACAATTATGAGTATTAAATAGTTCCGATACTACTGACTACCGACTAGGAACCTATCAATTGCTTACGGAGTACCGAATCGATTCAATGATATATTAACCATTATCCTATTTTTCCTATCAAAATGCAGTTTGGATGTGTTGTTTACTAACATGCAATACAAACATTAGGAATTAAGGTAGGTACCTACTCCCGACATTAAGTCAGGCAACAGGTCACCACACCCAGGTCCCACATTATTATTTATTATGGACCGCAAAGTTCACGT
>DWQL01000782.1:0-13468 GCA_018231265.1 Noctuana haematospila | reverse complement strand
GAAGACGGAGGGAAAACAATTTATGAGTAGGTAAATGTACGAGTATGTAGGTGTTTCTCTCCAGTTAATCATTTACAAAAGTCACGCGACCGTTCGACACCGGAAATATTGATTGACGTTTTTTGAAAGTACCTACCTACGTAAGTTCTACATACTAAACATGTCCATACATACTATTATTTGACAATAGATTTGACAGTTGATTGGTTGATTTTTGTATTGATTAACCTTTGAGAAACAGGCAGTATGAGTATTTTGATTACTAAATATTGAATGGCATTTTTGGCAATTTTTTTTAATTTCCGTAATTTATTTCATAACATTTGAAATAGCTTACGCTGTCGCGACCGCTCTAGATGACGCTCGCTACTGGATGACGTCTTACCTCAGTACAATCCGGAGTAGTGACGACGTCGCACGTCGGGTCAAGAGGTTATGAGGCGCTCTCGACCCGCGCTACCTGAGACCGGCTTTTAAACTTTTCGAAACCATACACTAGCTTTCATTAAGCTGCGAACGCCAGAGTAAACTTCAGACGTCATTTTTTTTCTCAAGAGTCTGTGTGAAATATATTCACCTGGTTTTATGCATAATGTATGTGCGGGCAAAGTTAGTCCATTGTTGCGCCTTGCGATTCGCGTACATATGTAAAGTAACCACGCTCAAACACGATATAGGATTTCGGGACTAAAGTAAATTAGTTGAAATGCATAACAGAGCTAGTTTGTCAAGTTTTTCAATTAGAACTTTATGCGTTGAGATTTCACACAGATTTTTGAAGCTTAACTTTTATGTATGGTAACAACAATAATACGAATACGGTACCTACCTACTCGTATATTACTTCGACACGACAGTTTTTAACCGACTAGTATCATTATGTATCATTATTCTTGCTATAACATATTCCTACAGTATTGTTTGATTAATATATTATTGTTTATTTTAATAAGTCATTTGTATTGGTCAATTAATAAGTAGATATAATTAGTTCAAACCGCAAAACAATTAATTAAATAAATTTAAGTAGTTTTTTTTCTGACACGATATTTTAATAATTGTGGTGACTCCCTGGTGTTGCCCATGTCCATAGGCGGCGTTGACCACTTACCATCAGGTGCCAGGGTATCATGCCTGTTCGCTAGACGTAGTCTTATAAAAAAAAATTGTCGTATTCATATTGTAAACATTTTTAAATTCTTTGCTAAGCTGAGCTTTCTTCGTATCCGTACTAGCCGAGTCGGTTCAATTATTTATTATTAATATTGTCAACTATACAGGCGTACGGGTCGTCACTCAATATTTAATAAGGGACGCCAGCCCGCCACAGCGTCTTCTCGCAAGCTGAATCTTAATGCGCTCCTTTGTACATCTCATAAACCACTTTTTCGTATATCTACTAGCATGAAATACCATCCGCATAATTTATCCCTTATTCTGATTTATTTCTGTGCTATACAATTGCAGGTATGCCTTATTAGACTGATGTTCTATCAAAATAGCAGGGAAAACATATTAACATAGTGGTATACGAAAGAGAGTAGGTTTAGATTTTTAAGAAGTAATGAGTGAGGTATGTAGAGATGAAGATATTTTCTAAAAAATTTAAAACATAATTCAGTATTTTGTATAAAGTTTCGTTATCTTACATGAAGGTAGACTCTATACCACAGATTAGATAATAGCTACTACTACACTGTACTGTCTATAGCTATACCTACATCTTGTAGTTGCTGTCGGCTGCGAGCCCAAGTCAGCTTGCCTATTTGGCTATCAATGTCGATTTGGATACTCAATAAAAAATGGAAATAGCTGATTTGAAAGCTTTATTTTACTATACTTTAAACTTCTTAATACTTGCGTAACATAGTGAAAATAAAAGTCAAACTTGCTACTCGGAGATACGTCGTAAGATTTTGGAAATACCTATAGCGTTTCTATGAAACTCGGAGACAAAAGGAATTCAGCAATTTAAATTATAATAATTCATGGAGCAATAAATAATTCCACTAAAATTCCTACATTTCTTCGGGATCACAAAAGTATTTAAATTACAGTGATTATTAAAATGTAAAGTAGATATTCACTGTAGGTATTTCAAGCATCCAAAAACGTTTTACAATTAATCCACTATTATAGTACTTAAGCTAAATACTTAAAATATATTTATTACATGAGGCGACCATCAGCCTTCGGTTGCTTGAGGTTGGATGTAGATGTTCGTAGGCGGCAGCGACCACTTAACACCAGGTGGCCTGCATGCTCGTTTGCTACTTCATATCATAAAAAAAATTGTATAAATAGTAAGTAGTTGTAAAAGGTAAAAAATCTTTATCTCAGAAAATAGAAACAGAATACTCTTAATAACATTTTCAAGATAAACAATCTTGAAGTTTATACTCGTAGATAGGATCCTAACTACGAAGGTAGGTAAAACAAAACGTAAAGGCGGATTCCCTTATCGGCCAGGTTGTCGGTTCGCAGTGTATTTGAAACTAATTACAGTTGTGCCAGCACGCGACCACAAACACTGCTGCCTGTCTCGTCCAGCGCTGCGTGATGTCATGCCACAAATTCGGTTATCATTCTTGTTCCTCATCCGGAAAACAACGCAACTTGACGTTTGAGGCAATGTTATAACCTCGTACACTAGTAAATAAAAAGAAAATACTAATAAATAAAAAGAAAATTACCTATCTAACACGCTAGGTTGTTAGGTACTTAAACGCTTAAACTATTAAACTTCAACGTAAAGGAGTTTGAAGAGTAATAATTCTGACAATCATTTCTTTGATATTATGAGGATAATCACGGAATTGTAACTACTAAAAAAACTTAACTTAAGTAAAGAAAGTCGTTTCGAACAGTTAATCGAATAACGAAGAAAAACATTCACAAACTTTCTGGAAACTTCGATGGAGTATGTACGTAATAGGTAGTACTTACGTATGAAAATAATTAATAGAGATAGCCAAGTTGCAAACGGTTTTAAACCTTTGTAACCGAGATAAACACGTCGAAATAATATGTAATATTATATATGTTAAATTATATGATAGAATAGGTAATCGTACAAGTGGTGGCATAATCTTTATGATACAAATTTCAACATGCCTAATTGAAATTCACATTTTATATATTTAGTAGGTATTTTATACTCGTAATTTAGCCTAAAAATCCATATTTTAAGCTGAAATGTAAGTAGGTAACTACTTATTAAAAACATAACTTTACGAATCACGAGGCGCAAAACTCGAGCCATTGGGACTCTGAATTGGCATTTTTGCGATTCCAATATAGCGGTGGCCTGTTGTGGCCCCAAATTGGTCAAGACGAGGCCGCATCCTCTTGGGAGAGAGATCACCCTCCCAAGAGGTTGCGGGCATGTTGTATTGATTGTTGCGTCCTTCGTGAACAAAAACTTACTTTACTTACGTATATTAAAATAATAATATACCTATATTATTGTATTTAAGTACGGTTACGAAGCGTTTCTATGCGTTAAGCACAACAATTATGATTGTGTCTCTGAATCTTCACAGTAAAACAATATCCAATGGTAAATTTGTTCAACTATATGCCTAACACAATAATATTATATTATGTATAGGGGTTTTTTCTCATAAGAATAAATAATAATTTTCCAGCTAATTCCTTTATAAACGGACTACAAAAGTCATAGTTAAAAAGGAGGAGGTTCTCAATTTTTGTTGGATTATTGTTTTCATTCAATGTATGTTCAGCGAAAATAAAATTAAATCCGCTTACACGATTTCGATTAATCTTTTTTGATTTGAAAGATACCTAACTCCAGAGTGGGATCCTTAAGTAAATAATACTCTCACTTACAATTAAACTTTAAATTTGCATAAGCATTATGCACGACTAATGGACAAATAACTGAATAGCATGCTAACCGATTTTGATGTTTCCTTTTGTGTTAGAAAGATTACCTACCAAACATAATAATATTTAACTTTGTTATTGGATGTAGGTAGGTATAGGTATGTCTACCCACGCAAACGTTTTGGGTGAAAATTAGTAGAACTTACAAATAATAGGTATTCTCCGATAATCAGTTGTGTTGTTTCTGACAGTATTATTTATCGTTGTTGTTTTCTACAAACGAATTGAGCAAGTAATAATTGCCAAGGACGAACATGGCCGAGGTTATAACAATATACCGTTAGTTAAATAATTTCAAACTAGGTAGGTAGATACGCGTAGATTGTTTGATAATAGTTTTGGATGAAAGTTATTTATCTGTTACAAAGTGATATTACATAATGACCATGATACGGTCAGAAACTCAAAATTAAAGTTAAAAAAACATTATATATTATTTGCTACCAAGGAATCACGTCCCATACAAACTTTGCTGCACCCTTTTTTTCGCCCAATACGAGGTAGAGATAATAATAATAAATCGTGACGTTCGCATAGCGCCATCTGCCAGATTCCGACAACACTTTTAACGTGCTGTGCATGCTTTGGTACACTTACACTAACTAAAAAGTTCTTCTGCAACCCAATAGATGGCTCTACCGTTTATGGGTACTTCACAGTGCTGAACGTTCCTATTCAATTTGTAAGATGGCGCTAGTCGTTGCTGAGTAAGAAGTCTGTTCGGTGGTGATTCTGCTTCTGTTGGCAAGATGGCGTTACTAGTGAATGAATACTGAACCTTAACTTTACGCTACACTGAAACGTGAATAGAGGCGAAAAGATGATGCTGTGTTGCCATAGATGTCGCTATCATATTGCGATGAGTTTATAAGTTGTATTCATGTTGAATGATTTGAGTGCGGAGCGGCAGTTTCTTATGACATTTATAAATTAGATAGATTTTAGGTTTTATAACTTTCCTTATTTAAAGTGAAAATATGATTTTTCGAAAAAGAATAGAATTTTCATATTAAGTAATCTGCGTTTTTATAAGTACGGGTAGTTTAATAAAGAAGCAGATTTATATGAAAATTCTTTTTGAAAATTGTAGAAATAGGTTATTTTTATTCCAAAAGCCTTCTGACTTTAATATAAACGACTCCGGTATATTTTAAGATTGGTGACGCGTGCTCGTTAAAAATATTTTTTGTTAAAAAAGAGTGTGTTTTCAAAATTTTGTATGTTCCATTCTTTCTAACATTTTTATTTTGTTCGGTGAGTATCAAAAATAACCCGAAAACAGTAATTAAAAATTCCTCCAGTGTAACATTATATTTAAGCTTACATTTACCTCATTTAAATGGTAATGGTGGTTGTTGGTCTTCCCCCTTTTAATTATGATTAATATTAACATTTTTCCTCGATTTCGTGAAGTAATAAATAACCTTTGCATTTAATTAGGACCACAATTTGTATAATTTCATGAAACCACTTATGAACCTTCTATTACGAGTCACACATTTCAATGATGCTGCTTCGTAAATATTGACAGTTACTGGAAACTACAACAATACATTTTGATATGATCACCACTTTTTAAATATACTAGGTACACATTACACTACATTTTTCATACCTATAACTAAGTATAAATGTAAAGTATTTGTTATATTATTTAATATAATTGTGATATTATTATTCGATATTATCAAACTTGATTACCGCCGATTATACCCTTTAAGCTGAACGGTCCAATAGTATATTTTGGCACAGTGCCCGAATGAAGGATATCTTGATAGGGTATTAGTTTCAGGAATGCGTCAAATAATTCCGTCTATCTGTGAACAAGAGATTATGATAGGAATATAAATTTTCTCCGTAATAATGGACGGGCTGAATTTATGAAGGAAAATTGTCGTTCTTATAAGAATAAAATTTTGTCCAATATTTTTTCTTCCCTCGATAAGTTGGTACACAAGATTTTCTAAACTTATTTACCTACTTGCCACTCAGGGTGACAATTTTTTTTGTTTTTAAAAGATTAAGTGCTTTTACTAACGTGTTTTGTTTTTGTTTCAGGTAAGAAACTTTGCAAATTATATCGCGCTACATACTGCAGCTGGTTGAAGCAGACTAATGGGTATGTGTAAAAAATACGTTTTCATGCTATACGAGTACATCTAACAATACCTGTCACATTTCAGTCCTATATATCTATAGCCAGACTATCTGGCTATAGCAAGACTTACGCTAAAGCCAGTAAACATCCATAAATGATAAGTGTTGTCAAAAAGTAGAAGATGTCTACGTAATTTAGATACTTATCAAATTTTAATAGTTACGAATTTGTCTTCAAGTTAGGAACTAATAGGTAGGTAGGTACATAATAAACACAGCTAAAGGAAGTTTTTTGAAATAATTAAGTATTTAATAAAGCTTAATTTGATAAATAATTACTTGTATGTTCTGGTTATTATGTAGAACGATCGGTCCTTTACAAAATGAAAAAAGAACTTGAATTGCATAATATGATCACAGTGAACATGACTATGCCAGGTTGGAAGATAATTCCCTGCTCATTTTTATGCAAAATAAACAATTTTTTTTACCCTATAGGCACGTACGTTCCTTTATAACATACGATTCTATTAGGTATATTAAATTAGCCGTAGTTAAGTACCATACCGTAAAATAATGTCATAGTAATCAATTTATAGTAAATTTTCCATAATGAATTCCATAAAGAGAGCAAGCTTAGTTTTCTGTTATATTAAAATAACATAAGTAGGTATTCATAAAATTCTCAATATTTAGTGGAACTTTATCAAACTTTATATTCACTTTTCTATGCAACTATGAACACATATTTGTTAAGACAAAGTTGACAAAGACAACTCCCTATGTACCGATAGTCAAAGTTGTCTCTTTTCAAAATTTCTTCTTACCCTAAATTTGAACTTTACATATAAATTTTAATATTACAGTAAATCAAAAGATTTATACACAATTTGTGCTGACATAGATGAGGGTCAGAAAAATAGCCAATGAAATTATTAGATTCTGTGCGATCGGCGCGTACTCATTAATCAACTCATCCAAATGTAATTTAACATGCTGAAAACAGTAGCTTCAATTTGTATTGTAAATTATTACAACCTACAATCGGTGTGCTGTCACGTGTCATTACAATGCAATTCCCATTGTTTAGCTCTCAGTTAATTTGCACTAAATGTCAGATAAAGCGAATTGTTAGCTGCAATCATAACTCGATTTCTAAAACTGTATTGTATTTATGTGACTTTGTTTGCCATTTCAATGTTGGAACATAGGTACGCATGTATGGACGTGTATTTAACGTCATTATAAGGTCTTTTCAACGTCGCGTTCATGAAAAGGTCTACCTCTTAGAGTAAGCCGTTGAAAAGGTAAAAATGAGATGTTAATGTGGACTTTAATGTGTTTTTGTCCGTTCCTAGAAAAGGTTTTTCGTTATTCTCCGGGCAGTCATGAATCTTTTGAAACCGAGCCTAATTTGTCGCAAATTCAAGCTCAGGACTTAATGCTGAAATTGCCAATTATATACCTTCAAAAGAGAATCGCATCGTGATTCGGAGGCGTTTCCAGAGTAATTTATGTTCTTGTGTTAAATCTATGGTTTTAAATAAACACAGCTCCATGAACACAGCTACTCTCATAACTCCATACAGTAAGGATTCTTATATAATACGTATACGTATTTGTGCACAGATAAAAATTTGAGTTTATCTTTAAAATATGGTGCAATTTTGTACCACATTCACATATTTTTATGCTGCAAAAAGAGATAGGTGAAACGTTGTGTCTATAACTCATCAGTATCACAGCTTAAAGTAGCGGGAAAACATCGATGATTTATGTTTGTGGTCGCTCGACACAAGAGCAAAATACAGCACTACAATACACTATACAGTTCTGTTGTTACATGTCATGTAACAACTGACTGTCAGCCGACTAGAGATTGTTATGACCACATGGGTATGAAAAATGAATGACATGATTTCTCAATCCTTAAGTTTAGGTTTACGTGATTCGTCTTAACATATATAAATAAATAAAATAAATTGTTGTTTAATAAAGGGAAAGTCTCATGTACTTGTAAAGCAAAGTTATGGGAGTATGCTCCAGGCCTTCCCCGGTTGTGATGAGAGACACGTGACCAGCAGTGGACAATAAGCATTACAGGCTAAATTGGTAATCGTTAGATGGGTTTTCTTTGTAGCTTGCCTGTGCTCAACTGTTTTTGTATTCAGTGCACAACCCCTAGTAACCTACGTAAAATACACAACACCAGTCGTTAACCACCCCACCTCAATAATTACCATCGGGAGTCCAAAAATTTACATCGACGATAGAAATGGGAAAATTTCGTATTTTACATTTTGAATTGCTATTTAGGGCGAAGCTGTAGCAAGTTGTGATAATTTCATATTGTTTAATAAGTACGTACGCTGCCTTTTAATTATTCGCTCTCATTTGGATGAATACGTTTATGATTATGAAATTAAAAAGTTTATTTTTATATAATGTGCATTTCATACATAATATTTTTAAATGAGTGAACGAGCTTTGAGATCATTTGTAATTATGAAAACATAATGTAATTATGTACCAAGACGATGATGAGAGGAAACACATTGAAGTAAATTGAATTTGGATTGAAATAAATTAAATGACCCGTAACCACAGATTCTTCGTCTTCATACTTTTTGACTCGTTCAAATATGAAAAACTATGAATTTTACTTTAAAAATCATTATAATATTTCTTCCGTAGAATAAGTTTTCTAGAATTAGAAAAGCTTTAAGTGCAGTGAAGCAGAAAGGTTGACCGAACCCACAATTTACAAAGTTTAATTAACTTAGGACATTGCTCAGAGCGTGCACAGAATTCGTAATTGAAGCGCAAGCATGCAATGATTGATAAGCAAGGCATGGTGGAAACACTGGAAACTAAATGGAATGGAACAGTTACGAGTACGTAATAACCGTAGCAGAATAGCAGGATTTAGTTGACTAATGACTAGTATGTAATGACTAGTCAAAGTTACATAATTTAGACTCTTGTTTATTACAAAGATTTTTCACGATACAAAAGAAAACACAAGAAAAAATGTTTAAAACCTCAAAAATGCGCTTAAATATTCATAAAAAAAAACGACCCAAACTCATGGGTGTTGAGTCGTGTTATTAAAAAGTTCCTGTAGCCATCTTCCGCTTATTATATTATTGTGTTTATAATTTTGTTTTTGTAGTTAATAAAGTAAAATATAAAAACTTTAAACGAATTTGGAAAATTATGCTATGTAAATAAGTAAGTAATTACTACATATGAAAATTATAAAATATTTATTATGTTAACAGTACCTACCTACAATAATATTTCAAAATACATTCTTTAAAACTATGATTTCAAAAATAATAAAACAATTTTATCTGCTATGCTGTGTATAATACGTACTCGTATTGTACTACTGTACAAGAACTTCTAACACAATAAGTATCTGGAACATAACAGTAGAAAGCATGAATATAATTCTTTACAAATCCGTCAGCTGAATTACATATTCCCATTTATCTGCGCCGGGAGCTCTTCATGCAGACGTCCGTTTTGGCAACAGTCTGTATATAAACTAATATAAACAGGCAGTACTCAAAGGATGTTTCGTTCCAAATTCGGAACGAAATAGCGTGCCGATTACCTACTACCCGGCGATATATTGTCAATGTACTCGTAGTTTAAGTAGAATGTACTTTACAGTCGCTTTACGTTCCATTTACTATAGTGCGGCTATTAAGACAAGTATGCTGTATAGGGATGTAATAATATATGTATGTACATGTATTACGTTTATTGTGATCCCTGTAGTTCCCTGTAGTATGTAAATAAAGTGCGCATAACCCCGCTGGTAGTGAGAATCGCGAGCGATCTTACAGATTACGCAACGTGGAGCGCGGCCGGTAGTCCGATGGGTGACCGCTAGTGGCAATTTTCAACCGCGCTGCCGTGCTTCGGAGAGCACGCCGTTAAGCTGTCGGTCCCGGTTCTTAACGAATAACAGTCATTAAATCTGATCGGAGGCGTTTGGGAGACATCTAGACAACATCTGACACAGGTTGGCCATTAACCCGTATCTCCACTAATCCGCATTGGACCAGCGTTATGGAGTAGGTAATCTACAGACCTTTCCCTGTTTTGGTGTGGACCCATGCCCAGCAGTGTCCCTTAAAAAAGGATTGAAGGCATGTAAACAAACTTAAGCGTCCATTGTATCGTATATTTGTTAAAGCAAGTGAATGCATTTTCAGCCAAGCGCATTGTCGCCCCACAATTACTCCACTCGGTTGTTTGGGGCTCACGGCCTTTCTCGCATAATTACACAGATGCATTGTGTGGCAGTATGTGCCCCGCTTATGCTCGTAATTTTCGAGAAAATACAGGCATTCCTGTGTGCTGGTTCGATTATATGGCTTTTCGGCGTTATTATTCTAGGCCTACTACGATAGCTATTAAATAGCCGAAAATTTATTAGGTATCTATACTAAAATTTGACAATTAGGGATAATTGCACGCCAGCTGATGTTAGGTGGTCACTGCAACCCATAGACACGTCCAACCTCAAATAGAAGTAATGTGAAAGACATAATTGTGAATGTTCTTTGAGGTCTCAGTTAGAACGTTAGCACTGATACTCATTAACCGTAATTGTATCTCTACGTACTCTGGTCTAGAAGCAAGCTCAAAGTGAATTCGAAAAGTGTATTGAAAAGCTAAGCGTATATCTATTTGTTGGAGTGAACCCGATCAAGCGTTATCTTGCGCTTACTCTTGCCATTCGGACCAGTGTGGTGCCTGTGGCTTTTTGACATAATTACAGAAATGCATTGTCTGCCTGGTGCGCACCGTTTACGTCGTAATTTGTGTAAAAGTAGGCGAAATTGAAAACGGATAATTAAAGCTTTTATTCGAAATTGGCAACATTAATATGGCACCATCGAAATTATTTGTCCGCGTCATATTTTTCCGTTAATGAGTTTCTTACTGACGACGTATAAATTAATTAAAAAGTTTCTGATTCTATATTGGAATATTCGAACTTGACACCTATCAAAGGATCATACTGAAGCGCGCATAGCCCGTCATAGTGTGTCACAAGTTATCTCAAAAACTCACAAGTTAAGCAATCTCGGGTGCGGTTGGTATTCGGAAGGGTGACCGCTAGTGGAAAATTATTTTGTATTTCTAGCATAAGTTCGACGTGGTCGAGTATGCTTCAGGCCTTACCCACGCGTGGGGAGAGCCAGCAGCAGTTATTCTTGGACCTTGTGTTATACTGTATATGTATTCAAGATATGTTTGAAGTCAAAAACATTTAAAACGATCACATGAAGACGGACGTAACATAGTTCTCGCTCTGAAACGGAAGAATGCGGCCCTATTCACCTAGTTTAAGAACTATGTTAACGTTTACAACACCAAGCCACAAGATGTGGTTCCGGTCTGAAAGCAGCTATTTGTGCTTAAACTTGTGTTTGACGCTGTTAAGGATCGTTTCTAATAGTTCCCTAACATTTACTAACTTATGTAAGAGGTACAAATTTATACATTTTTTGATCATTTAACAACGAGTCCATCAAGTTGTAGTCAGTTACTCGTAATGGCTAGTCTCGCATCGCGTTTGCATTGCCGTACAAAGTTGTGAGATTAATAGAAATGTAGGTGTTGTGGGATAAGTCTAATGTTTTATAATCAAGATGTATTTAATGATCAAGATGTATTTATTTCCATTTAATAGTTTCATAAAAATTATGTCATTTTCGTAGACGTAACAGGGTCGGTGTCGTATAATTCAATAAGAAAGCGGCCAATAACTTAATTTTATATAAGTGAAGCTACATACTTAGTAAAAATAAAACCCAAATTCTCTTGTATCTAAAGCATCTACCATAATGTTATTCTGAAATTCTAAGTTACTTATCGTTATGAAATTCGAAGTGTTTACTTCGTCCCCGAAAATCTGGGTCATATTTGGATAACGCTGTTCAAATTGGATGAAAGCTTTACTTTCATTATGTTCGCCAACCAAAGGCAGTAACCCTTTCTTATATCTCAGCTGGGTATGGGTTCGTTTCGTTCCAACAATCGGAGACCCTGGACTATTCTTCTACGTTTGTGCGCTTTTTCCTACCTTCTTTTTATACCTACCTAATCGAATCGGTCGGCCCACAATAGTATTATGATGTCATGCTTTAGAAATATATATTATGTGTTAAATTCTAGTAGTTTTTTAAAATAAATTTACGTCTAGCAAACGGGCTTGCGGGCATGGTAAGTGGTTACTGCCGCCTACGGAAAATAAATTTTAGTTTTATATTTAAATTCTAGTTGATTTTCATTTGCCGATTTCATTCGTTGATTTCAGATCGTAATGTTTGATGCTATCCTTTATTGATCCGATAATAGTTATAAAGTTATGCTTAAATTAAACTAGCATTGAGTGTGTTCTAACCTGTGTTCTAACTGCCCATAAAGCGTTCAACAAGATTAAACATCTGCTATTCAAAGATTATAACTAGAAGCAAGGGCTTATCGGCTTATCGGTCTCAGGAGTACAGAAGCATTGCCATTTGGCTTCTACTTGTAAACTATCTACCTAACTGAATGCAAGGAAGACGGTACTGGATTAAAAAAGCATAATGCATTATAAATAATGATTTTTTTTTAATTATTTACCTATGTAGGTACTCTAAACATATTGAGAATTGATTTTCAATTTACACAGCTAATAGTAATAGAATCAAACTATACATAAACGTCATTTTAATCTTTCTACCGGTTTATTTGTCCATTATTACCTCAGACCCACTGGATAAATTTTGATGTGTTCTGGTGCTTGTAGGTAAATAAATTACCAAATTTACCTTACCGACAGTGCCCGAGTGGGTCAGTGTAGTGTAGAATAGGCAATCTGCCTTACCTACTCTTTACCTGAAATCTATTTCATGATTACAAAAGTTTAAAGTCAATTTATATAGCCTTTTTAAACTGCTGACAGTACTTAATAAAATGTTATGATTAGTGTAGTTTAAGTAATTACATCTTGAAATTGTGAATGTAACATCCCGAGCGCTTAAATTTGCTCCAATAAATTTATATATTAACTATCAAACACAATAATACTGTTAATAACACAACTTCAGAGGCAACATTATGGCAACATCCCCTTAAGTTCCGACCGCGCACACAGTTTTGTCAAAATGACATTATTTCGTAGCCACAGAAGCCAGGGCCTTGCCATTGAATGTTTGCGGTAAAATCCCAACGATTGAGGTTCCGAATAGTTCCGATTTCGAAATGAGCGTAGGTAGGTATTTGTTTGCGATATGCGATAAAATGCACGAGGAGTGATTTTGGAAGACTGTTAAATTGTCGCAAATATATAATTTACAAATATTAGGTTAAAATTTTAAAATAAAACTCAAAAAGTAAGAAATAAAAAAGACATAATTATAATCACAATATTTTGAAGAAAATCACGAAGTTTGAC
>DWQL01000781.1:0-13474 GCA_018231265.1 Noctuana haematospila | reverse complement strand
CTGCCTCGCCAGGGATCGAACCCGGGACCCTTCGAATGGTGGACTGGCGTGGTAACCACTACACCACACAGGTCGTCGAAGATTAAACCTTATTGACTAATAAGTTATCTTAGTCTTTCGGTTAAACGGACACTGAAGCCTACCATTCAGCTTTAATAAGATTAATATATTTTAAAGGACTAACGAGATTTTTTTTTTATTTCAGCCAACCAACCGCTAACTAACGATAGCGAAAAGGGCGCCTAACGCTTCATTTAAGAAAGCTATGATTCACTTGAGTCTCATTAAGTTTATGTATTTATTATTTTCACAATAAATCCACAAGACTACACGAATCTGAACATCTCTTTTTGATAATAAGAGCTTGTAGTGAAACTATGTACCTACCTACTATGTGTTATCATTTACAGTGTTATGAAGTATTCTAAAAGAATGTTTATAGAATGACTTCTTATCCACGAACCACAATGACATATAAATTAAATTCTGTTTATGTGAATGGCCTTACGTTTTTATGTTACGCTAAGTATTCCGTAATCGGGTCGTATGAATTGGGGTGACTGAGTGAACGAAATATTGATTATAAATAACATATAGAGAGTCCTTTGAAGTTCTTTCGTGTAAATAAGAAGAGCTTACTGTACTCTGTATGATTATTTCTTTGTGTTTAAATGTGTTTAACGTTGAGGTTATTTTGGTAGATACCTATCGTGTTTTTTAGATGTGTAGGTAAATTGTTTTCAAGGACAGGAGTATCAAAGAAAACTCAATAGGTTCAACGTTAAATTGATTATTATTATTATTATGTTATGATGAAATTTCGCTATGATTGTTATATTGATGAATACCAAATAAACTACGAACTAAACTTTAATTATGGGGGTAAGTACTTTAATATTTTTATTAAGTACAAGTATTTACATTTTCAGATTGTTAGTAAATATGAAAACTGAACTGGTGTTAATTGCGGGAAATTTTTAAACAACATACGGCTTGCGTAAATACCTCACAAATTGAACCCAATTTCATGTTCATACGGCTCCTATTTCCTTGCAGTATGCACTACTAACGTACGCTACGCGATGAATCACTTTTACCCGACGACTGAATAATGAAATGTTGCATGTGACGGAACTTTGTCCGAGTACTTTAAATGCATGTAAATAGAGTCGGCTTTCGCATGCAACCGACCACGTTGCCGTCGTTGTAAAATAGCACCAAAGCACATCAGATGCAATGCGCAGAATCGAGGTGCAGCAATGTGGTTGCAACGTTATTTCCATTGCCATAAGGTAGAATGGGGAACGGTGAAGACTAACAGATCACGTGGGAAGCCCACCCCATGACCCCCTTCGGCGGACACGATCGCGTAAGTGCCATTGAACCACACCCATGGTCACCAAATGCAAAACAAACAACATACACCTCGACGACAAGTCGAAGGCGCCAATTGCGCTCCGCTGAACGCTGTGTCTAGGGCCAGGTTACCTATATGTTTGGTGTTTGTTATCACAGTTGCGGGTGTAGCGAGTGCCGGAAAGTCGCCGTCGGCGGACTGCTGGTACGATCGCGACGGCTTAAGGCGCCGACTGCGCCCCCGGACGCCCTCTTTGAAACTGAACTCCCAGAATTTTTACTGTACACAGTGAGCAAGGTTCGGCCGTAAACGCCGTGTGCGGTCTCGCACAGGCGCGGCGTTGTCGTCAACGATCGATGCGGGCAACGACCTTGCGCCACGCCAAGCATGGCATTTTGCCAGCCCCATCATCATCGTAAGAATCGCGAATTTTTTTGGGTATATGCATCTCCGCAACCGCGGGCACGAGCTAGTGCAGCGCCGTCGATATGCTTAAAACAGGTATCAAGTTTGTTTGGAAATAAAACTAGAACATGAAAGTGTATACAGTCCTTTATAGCCCGGTAAAGCACACATAGATGCACAAAATGTACAGACAGAATTAAAGTAGGTGAACAGAATCGAACACGCCGTATTCGTGTAAAAATAAAATATTAAAACGTCACAGTAGCCGACGACACAGATCAAATTAACGATCCGAATATGGAAGGTGGAACGAATAAAATGAAGTGCAAAACAACCGACAAACATGGTACAAGGTTTGTATTCACAGAAGTCTGCAAAATTTTCCGAGAACCGAGCGCGCTTTCATATCAAATCCGTCCGCAGCGTAATACCCACTCAATACGCTCAATTCAAACAAGATTTTTTAAAGGAAAGGCTCGAGCACGTCGGAAACAAATAATCATAATTTTGTATTAAAATAATCTATTTATTTTACTAAACATTTCAGTTTATAAACAAATACAAAAATTAAACCAAGAAACAAAAATAGCCTACATAAAAGGAATATTTTTCAGCTTACAACAACGAAATCTATAATTTTATACAATTCACCTTACTATTGCAAACATAAGCTGTAAGTGATCATAAGTATCACTAATAGTTATAACTACATGTATTGTAAACAAATCAATATCACAGACATAAATATTACGCACAAACAAAACATCAAGTTTTTAAATGCTTATAAACTTCAAATGAAAATACGCGAAAGTCCGTAAACTATAAATAAAAAGCACATAAGAAACTAACGATACTTTTCTCTTTGAATCAAGTATCCGATAAAGAGAAAAATATGAATTCAATAGAGCTTCTATTGAATTCATATAATCTCGCTGAGCGGAGTTCCGCGAACCGGCACACAGAATTACTACACATGCCTACTACTTCGCACCTACGTAGATCGACACATACCTACGGATTTTCATTCACTGTGGTCTATTGTGATCCGTACCTATAGTAGATATATACACCTGCGGTGTCCAAATTTTCCCCATAAAAGTGTAACGTTTAATTTTAATATTCCGTTTGACTGACGTCAAACTAAAAATTAACAAATAATATAGACATAAACAATTTATTTTGGAGTATGTACCCCAAGTATGTTCTAAAAAGAATTGCGGCATTTGCGCAACGAGAGCTAAGTTAAAGTCCTAGGAATAGCAGGGATTTTTTCGCTTGTTACCTACATAATATTTATTAACTTACAGACATAATCCAGTAATAATTTATTTTAAAAACATCTTCACTACCAACATTAATTTAATTAAAGGAAACTGGGAAGTTCTCAAGATATTTTGTAATTTATTCCGTTTCGCGCAAACTATTTGCAAAAGTCTGCATCTAAATGACTAACAAGCTCGTTTTAACTAAGATTTATTTAACGAATTTTAGAGATCCGAAACTCTAATGAAACTAAATCCTTATAAAACTATTTTTTTTACAATATGGCCAAGTCACCAAACTTTATCAACTAGGTATTGTCTTATTACCATTATGTAGTTATTGAGTGTATGGTACTTAAATTATCATTTAATTCGTAAATAAGTAACTAAATTGTTCATTAGTACAAAAAGTTCAGCCTCGATCGCAATGTGGGCATAAAATAAGTAGATCGTGTTATTCGTAGCCTAGTATTAAGTTGCAACAGTAAAATGCATTTTATTATATCATAATCTACAAAATATAGCTAAGGAAGCAAGATGCAGCTGGATGTTAACATCTTATTTGATCGACACTAATTTTGGAAAACTGTTAAACAGTAAGAACTATTGTAATTCTTTCAATGATTCAGTTGAGTGCGTCTCGCTCTTCATGGGTTTAGGCTTTTCGCCATTTGGTTGGGAAATACTGGAAAAAAGATGTCATTATGCATGTATCAATATTTGAGTGAATTTATTACGTTGAAAAAGAGTTCTAGTTTGCGAGTTTCCAAAACTGCATTGCAACTGCATTTAAATGATTAAAAAAAATTAAGAAACATGCAACAGAAATAAGTAATATATTCTGGTTCCAAAAGATTACCTGTAGGTAAATGTTATATCGACATTGGAGCCGCGTGGAGTATGCTCCAGACCGTACAGACAGACAGACATACCAGACAGTATGCATGTTGTGGGGAGAGACCCGTGCCCAGCAGTGGGACATAAAAACGTTTGAAGACAGATGTTACATGCGTATTGTAGTATAGTGATATCGTATCAGCAACGCACCCGCACTCCCAAATATGAAATGGAAAGCAATAAATCAACCCTTCGCACAGAGTACACGAGGCGTGACTTGCCACGGCAGAGCGCTCCGATTTGATAGTACAACAAACAATAAAAGCATTTCACGGTTTTACGTTTTCGAGCCGTTTTTAATTTTCGGAGGGAATTGGAATTGGTTGTGACTACCAGACAGCAATGTATTTGGTACTAGGTATTATTTATGACAGTATAGATGTAGTGGGTTGGAGAACAATACGCTAATGTATGTATGTTATAAATAAAGTTGGCAGTTTGAATAGAGTGACAACAATACTTTGTATTTTATCATTAAATGGTTTTTGAGTGTCTGTAAAACACTAAACTCACGCGTATTATTCGGGAATGCCCGACTCTTTTCAGACCATTACGAGCTCCTTCCTCATGAGATCAAGAAATTAAGCAATGTGACAAAATAAGTACCTATATATAAGTACCTATACCTATATGTATACAGAGGTGCAACGCTGCCTGCGTTCTGGGCACAAGGCCATATTTTAGAAGGTTCATTTTTACTGTTAATATTAATTAATCTTTAGTTTTTTTTAAATATTGTTTTTTGATATTAATTCTTTTGTATTTTGAATAAAAAAAATACAAAGAGGAAGAAAAACAATGTGAATCAAATTACAATTTTTCGACATTTTCTATAGTTCACATTTAGTTTTTTCTAAAAGTGAAAACTATATATCTTATTGTGAGTAGTGTCAAATACTCCATTCCATTTATACTTTATTAATTTTTTGCTTATTCGCAATTTTTTGCTGCAAAAGTTGTAAAGGTATTACTTAGTTGAAATAAACTTTTTAACTAACTTAGCACCGTAGGACGTTGGGACAAGGCAGCACAAAATCCTGTTAAAGCGCCTTTCACACCGAAGACTTCGGTTAAAGTTTGACAGCATTTTAAGTACTTAGGTACATATTTTTTCTGTCGCCCACGTATTTAAAACTTTACAAACGTGAATGTATATTATCATTATTGCATACACATAAACACATGAACATGTAGACTAAAACACAACAGAGACACACCCACGCTCACACACATATTCTCACACTGATACACATAACTCAAGCTGACACACATAATATATAAACTAGCTGACCCTCAAGCAGGAATCTTGCAATTTGTGAAAAAATGGTATGGTGTATTATCTACATACAACACATGAAATACTAGTGAGAGGCCAATGCTTAACAGATACTGTTATTTGTATTGTATATATATTTCTGGTATAAATAATAGATATCTAAAATTGAATAAAGTTTTACTTTAAAATATAAGTAATATTTTTTATCATAGAGGGAAAATATTACTGCTATAGCTACACTGTAGTTAAAAGCAAAAAAGAAAAAAAACATCATGAATAATTTCGTTTAGAATTAATGAGAAAAAAATAATAGGAAGGAAAACGTAGGGGAATATTTAAAAGTATGTCATTTCCGGTCCCCTTCAGGTAAAAAGTTCGATAAAACTTTCGTACGATTCGAAAGAATAACTTTGTTTACCTTTTGTTTACAAATCTCTTAATACTCATTAGGGAAATTACCATAAAAATACTTTAAGGAACTTTGACGCTTCAAAGGGAATTAAAACCGACCCTTTATGTAAGTTTTCATCATACTTTCTTCGTTTGATGAAGCATGAAACTTTTGTGAGGTTTATATGAATGAAATGTAGGTATTTTAGGTTATGGGCCCTGTTGCCATTTCATGATAAATCTTTTAAATCTTTATATAGCAGTAAAATTATTTTGAAGTTCTCATTGTTTATGTTGTACCTACCTATGTTTGAAGCATAGGTTGTTTTGTCAATAAAACTCTGTTCACAATCCCGAGATTAAAATAATTATAGAGCCAGGTTAGAAATCCCTAGTCTCCGTATTAAACTGACAAGTAAGATAGGAAATTTATAAATACTTACTAAGAGTATTAAAGATCGCATTCGAAAGGAAAGTTTGAGCTAACATACTAAGGTTTACTTTAGAATGAAAGAGTTGCGTGAAACTTAAAGAAGAATGGCAAAAACATAACGAGGGAACGGTTTTATTTGTTACGTAAAGTTGTACCACGGGAAACGTAGATTCTGTGCACAGTTTGCGAGAAGAATTCCACGACGAAAAGGTGTAACCGTAAAGTTCCGGATCAACTTTCAGCAGCCAAGTGCAAGCCAGCAGCAAACACTACATATTATATTGAAACTTTAAAAAAACCTCTGACATGAATATTGCCTCCAACCCTTTTTTATGCCCCACTGCTGGGCACGGGTGTTTCCCCACTCAAGCATACTCCACAACGCTGCTCCACTGCGGATTGGTGGAGATACGAGTTAGTTGCCAACCCGTGTCGGATGTTGTCAAACCATGAATATTAAAAAGTATAAAATAATAGTTATTAGACCTTTAACCCTTTAGGTTTAGACCTTTGACCCTTACTCAAAAGTTTGATTGACGTTAGCGGCGTCATGGGAAACTCGGCCTTAATATTTTAAGGTCTCAACACTCTCAATAAATAGTGAGTTCATTAACGATTACGAAAACATTATTTATTTTAATAACTACAGTAGGTTCTTACTTTAAATAATTTTCTCTAAATACAAGCTTTTATACAAAGTTTTATATAAACGAACCTTTAGTTTTAAGGTGTAATAACTAAAGCTTGTAAAAATTAAAATA
The DNA here is from genome assembly GCA_018231265.1 of Noctuana haematospila. Lineage (NCBI taxonomy): Eukaryota > Metazoa > Arthropoda > Insecta > Lepidoptera > Hesperiidae > Noctuana > Noctuana haematospila. The sequence goes on along the minus strand of DWQL01000781.1, from coordinate 6,693 downwards.
AATAATTTTTCCTTATGGTAAATTCGAAAGAAATCCTGTTTAAAATGAGAAGCTGATGAAAAGCTTAGATTGAAAACATTTTCATTAAAAACCTAAAAGTAAAGCAACTTGCTGGAACAACTTATGCGTTCAAATATTTGCCCTCGCCGGAGATCAAGCGAAGTGCAAAGGCTTTGCTGATCGGCTCGGACGTCAGTATTAATTTATGCAAGCTCTAAAATTTTAATTCCACTTCGGCAAAGAAGTCTTGTGTAGGTATAAAAACTCATATTGCCGTCAAGGAAAGTCAATCTCGTTTTTTATTTTAGCTTTACATAAAATCTAATAATAAGTACAATAAAGCTTAATAATATAAAGCTGAAGTCTTTCAGACCTTAGATTATAGAATAGAGCAGTTTGTAAAAGATTTTGTCATGTGAAACAGTATTTATTTACGTAACAGTAATAAAAGTAAAGGATAGAAAATCTATACTAATAATATAAAGTTTGTTTGTTTGAACGCTAATCGCAGGAAATACTGGGCCGATTTGAAAAATTCTTTTAGTGTAAGATAGTCCATTTATCAAGGAAGACTATAGGGTATCAAGCGTTACGTTACAATTCTTAACGCGGGTGAAACCGCAGGGCACAGCTAGTTTGTTATAAGCGAGCCTGCCGTAAATGTTTTAATATTCAGCGTTTTGCCAATGGCCAGCGAGTCATTTAAAGAACGTTGGCGAGATCCAGACACTGATTTGTGTCGAAAATTCAGAGTCAATATCAATGGAACAAAAGGTTATAACTTATAAGACATTAACGGGAAAATGTTTATGTCGGTAGGTACATACAATATTTTTCAAACACCTCACTGTAATATAATTATTGGACCTGAAAATTACAAATAGCGAAACTCTTTTATCATAAAAAGCATTACCTTTTTTATTTTTGAGACAACATTTGAATTCTAAAAAGATAAATAAATGTACTATGGCTAAACTCAGTAACAAAATGTTAACTCTATTCGAGTGATAACTCAATTCGTTACAACTATTTATCCGGCCCTTAACCTCGCGGCGAGTAGACTCGAAACAAACGGCAGGCGACACGGCTTCCAACTTAGTCGATACTATCTAGTTTACTGTTTTAGCCCGATTACAAACTTGCGGGAGCTGTCGCAAGGCGAGAATACGCGAGACAGCACGAACACGAGTATGTAAAAGGGTCACGTTGTCTCGTTGCCCGCGTTAGTAGACTTAAGCATCTCATGAGACACGAGACTACTCGCGATGCGAGCACCTAAACGAAGTTTTTAAATTGCATCCTAAGCTGCCTACATATTTGTACATTCATCTACATGGACAAAATTAAGCCTGCTGGTACAATACAGAACATAAAGGACACCCATGTAGCGTTACGTGCCATCGTTCTTAAGACAAAACAGTTTCAAGAATGTTGAACACAACACAAGGAATAGATAACTTAAATTTAAATTATACCTCACACTCATAGCGCCTTACGCTAAGATTTATTAATATTGCACTCTCGCTCATGGCATAGGTATATAAAATTATACCACACCCTTTAGGACGTCTAGCAATTTCATAGGAATATAGTGATTAAAAAATCTTTTGTATTACTAACAACGTAGACGCTGAAACAGGGAATAGGTACTTGTCACTAGCAGGAACCCGAGCGTATCGTTAAAAAGTAACAAAAAATCAAACTCCGGCGGGCAAAAGCAATTGATTTTCTAGTCCTGCGTTACACGCTTTAGGCCGTAATATAAATAATAAAAAACAGCAAGGCAGGCTGCAGCTACATTACGATACTTTTGTTAAGAGACTTTGTATTATGATCACATTAAGGTAAATGATACGCTAAACATGATTTCACTTTTTTTTTCTTTCACCTTATTTGTATATTAACTAGCTGGTGCGCACGGCTTCGTCTGCGCAGGATTCGTATTTCGAGCAATTCACACAATATCTTTATAAACCTATGTGTAACCTATGTGTTATTATATTAAATTATAAGCTATATTATTGTAAACTTTCATTAAAATCCATTCATTCTTACAAACTTTCGCGTTTATAATACTAGTAGGAAGTAGGATTACACATTTAGCTGCAGACATTACAGATCTCTTTTAATTAATTTGCAAAGAATTTCCTGTTGCTCTGAAAAATACTGCAAAAGGTGTACAAAGTAGGTCGGTTTACGATCCCAAGACACGACCGTCGAATAGGGTCGGCGATCTGACTATAAGAAACTCTTTTAAACACAGCAGCGTTACAACTTGGGATCGCGTACAATTTGTGGCATCGAGCCCGAATATACTCGTAGCTACCTATTCGGAACGTTAGGCCCACACTCCACCAAAGCAGAGATGTGCGAAGTGGAGACGAGAAAAGATGTTTTTCGGCTTGGGTGAATCCACCGAAGCTGTGCGGAGATGCGTACTGTGTCGCGGAGATGTACGCTGGCTAGCGTTGCAAGTGTGCAAGGCGATGAGTGATCAGTACGCGTTCTGACACGAAAGGTAGACGTACACCACTCACTGTACGCCGCTCACATCTCATCTCCGCTGTCACCGCTGTGCCTCGTCAAGGCACAGCTCACATCTCCGCTTCCATCGCGTCATACAAATATAAAACATCTCCGCTTAATGATCTCCACTGGAGCTTAGCGGAGACGAGATGTATGAATAGCGAAATTCTATTGGTTGTTAATAAAACATCTCCTCTGCGCTCGTCTCGTCTCCGCTTTGGTGGAGTGTGGGCCTTAGTGCGATCAGTGCCTACGAGTACACAGAAGGATTACTCAGCCATCTCAGCAATTGGATCAAATATTCTAGCAATGCAACATTACATAATTATGTTATATCATAGCATTCCTAGAACAAAATGGCTAGAATAGATTGCTGGAATTACGAGTACAAGTACTTTAGAATTTATCAGAAATCCGACGGTCGCAGAATAAAATCAAATGATCAATAAGCCTTCCTGCACGTGGCCTCAATATGACCACAAAAGTTTATAATCCGGACACGGTCGATGGTGCCATCGCAAAGGAACAACTACTTGAAGCAAAATTCTTGAATAACGCTTGTTACCTATGCTTGCAATAATGTCCAAGGTCCATGGAAAGGTCGTGGTTTGTTTGGAACCAACTTGGGACTAACATATTATTATAAAAAATAATAATCAGAATACATGCAGCCAAACATAATTATAAACTGTTTATTTAATAATTATAATAAAGGTAGGTAAATATTGCATTAATTTTATCATCATCCTAACCGAATCTGCAACCACGAGTGGTTTCTAATGTAGAACTATCCTCACGCGTACGAAAATGAAAAGCACAACGTTTAATTTAACAAAGCAGTTAATTCTCTTCTAACCACTGCTCAATGCATTGAAACCGCACAGCCATAAAATCGCAGGAACTATTCAATTGTACGAACAGATTAATGGGAATCGGAATTTATATTCTATTCGGTTTGGTACCCTCCAAACTTTTATATTAAACCTTTATTTAGTGATAACTATCTACGAGTATATATTTTACTCCACCAATCCGCGCTGGAGCAGCGTGTTGGGTATGCTCCAGGCCTTCCCTAGTTTTGGGGAGAGAACCGTGCCCAGCAGTGGGACATAAAAGGGTTGCAGCCAAGAAGGCAAGTATGTAAAAACCTTAAATCTTATGCTTGAAATGCGCAAGACTATAATAGCGTATGCTAAACACGTGTTATTCTGTTTGTACTTAGTTCGTTACACGTCACACGCTGTTTTATAACAAAACAATTGAAGAAGTTAATTCTTAAAATATTATTAACCTCATGTAAATAAATCAGTAAATATTTGCATCGTGTTTCACGGCTACAACGATTCTTATTGATTGAACGGCATTTGTAGTCAATCGATCGTACGTATGGCCAGTCGAGGATTTAGACCCAACACTACTGTATGTGTACGGTTTCAATTAAGGATTTAGCTCTACATGCTGCAGAGCAATGCAGATTAAGCTGTGTCCTTGTATTCAGTGGTCATAGGATTGTATTTCCAGCGTCACTATGAAAGGAGCTAACCAGCACTCGTATACAAGATTAATGATATTTACTTATACAAAGGAAACTTGGAATCACCTATTAACTATTAAACTTCCTGTGATCAAAGTTACTTACAAAACTTTACCCTACAGAAGCTTCTGCTAATTTTGGCTAGTTTCGTACGAATTGAAGTTGGATCTCAGACTCGGAAGCTATACCAGAATAGGAACCATTTCACAAATCTCAAATCCCAAAATAACTTGACTATGGGGTTCAGACATACAGCACGAAACAAGCAAAAGGGCAGAGCAATAAAATAAATTTGAAGAATATTATTTCTAGTAGTTAATAGTTGTCCGTTTGCAGAACCTAAAATTCAACATAATATATACGAGTAATGGCATTATATGTAACGGCATTTTTTGGCATGTATTTCAAGTAACTAAAAGCCTTCGTCCTTAATGGCTGCATAATCTTCCAGATACAATTTACAGCGGCTCAGAAGATCTAATAACAATAATTTGCTAACGACTTTAACACAGAATTAATTGTTCAAAAATGGTTGTTCTCTCTAACGTATGTATATCCTTGCATACTCGGTGTGTCTCTATAGTGATATAAACTCGTTCTTGTAGGTATAAGTAATTATATAGGCCCGCTTTACTTTAGTAATGTAAGTATAACAAACCAAAGAACCAACCGTAGCAATATTAGCCAATAACTCGTCTTTAAGTCTTCAAACTAACAAACGATAGAGTCTAGTAAAGCCCGTATCCTACGCAGAACTTTGTATGTTTTAGTAACTAGTTAAGTCGGAAATCCGACGACGGACGTAGACAAACTGCTTAAGTCAACCTAACAAGCACGTAACGATCGTCTACCTACGGCATGGGTTTCAATCCTACTTATGAAACTTTCAGGCTTTGTAAAAAGACGATACCTACTCGTATATCACAGAGCATATTAAAATACTGCTACAGTTCCATCAAAAATACTTCAATAGGTATTATTAGTCTAAACAAATTGCACTATAGAAAGTATTTGTATAGCGACTTTTAAATTAAAATAAAATTGATTCCATTCACTGTAGGGTACGCATACACGTAATGAAACTCAGATAAATCAAACGCCCAGCGCCGTTTAATCGCCCTGTTGGCTAAAAGTCCGTTGAGAAAAATCCGAATGAAAAAAACTCTCGGAATTTTAAAATAAAGTGTATTGTTACATTATCCGGTGTGCAGGAAAGTTTAAACCCGACAGTGAATACACGTAGGTAATAGCTAAACATGCGTCTTCTTCCATCATGAATCTTAATAGGTATTATATCGATAACATCATAATACTCGTATTTATCACTTTCTTTAATTTAGGTGGGAGTGACTATTTAACCAATAAATTATTTATGTAAATAATGTTGTCTACTAATCATAAAGCAATTATGATCATTAGCTCCCTCTTGTGACCGCCACTAACAAAACGCTGAAAGGGGAGATAGTATGGGATTTGTTGGGGCATTTGACCCGGGTCGCTGTGCTACTAAACAGCACCGCTAGCAATTTCTGCTTTTACGTCCGGATATAGCAATTTAGGATAAATTGAGCTAGCTCGTAGCGAAAATCCGGTACACGGTCTCGAAAATGTTGCAAGCAATTAATAAGTAATCTGCTCTTTTAGACTCGATAATGGCTTTGCTTTGATGAATATGTTGACATGCCTGAACGGGAACGTAATTACAAAACTCCTTCATAAAATTCCTTTACTATTCGAAAGTTTAACAGTTCCTATTGCCTCTTGATTAGTGGCTTGATTAAGTACACTTTTTATAATTAATTCACTCCATATAATTAATTACTTATATATTAGTGATTATATAATTACTTAATATTAACTTAATAAAACTCGGCAATGCAATGTTTTTGTAGATACCTAATTGTTATACAACATGACAGAGCCGTAGTATTCAAACCTCGATCGATAAGCTTTGTTTATGTACGTTCCCAGTACACAAATTTAACTCGTCAGTAGCAAAACATTGAACCAACTTGAAGTACACAGAATAATTGAACTAACAAAATACTGAGGCGTAAATAAATAGTGCTTAATTAGTTCAACGAACAGACTGTACACACTTGTGATTATAGAAATGCGGGTGGGAGTTGAGAAGTGTTGAGCTCATGCGGCCATGCCTGCAATCAGGACTATCAGGAGCATATGGCGGCAGGATTTCTGCGCTTCCATTTTTAATATCTCGCACCTGTACCACAATCGATTTCCCATTATCTTCGTATAATTCCCTCTGCCGCACGAATGATGCAGTTTTGACGCCACCCACAATATTTCCTTACATAGAAAAATACTATGAAATCGATAAATTTCATATTCAATATTTGTATAGGTACCATTATTTGACATAATTATGGCGAACTGAATGTTTACTTGCCTTCAACCCTTTTTATGTCGCACTGCTGGGACGGGTCTCTCCCCACAACCGAGGAAGGCCTGGAGCATACTCCACCACGCTGCTCCAATACGGGTTGGTGGACATACGGGTTAGTGGCCAACCAAAGGGCCTCCGACTAGGTTTATCGACTGTTATCTGACGATAACAACCGGGACCGACGGCTTAACGTGCCCTCCGAAGCACGGAAGCGCGCATGAAATTT
>DWQL01000780.1:0-13479 GCA_018231265.1 Noctuana haematospila | reverse complement strand
AGATGGATGGAGTGTGTGAAAAAGGATATGTCTGAGAAAGGTGTGACTGTGGACCTGGTGTATGATAGAGATGAATGAAAGAAGAAAACATACAGCGCCGACCCCAAATAATGGGAAAAGGTCAGGTGAATGATGAATCACAAGCTGATGTACCTAAAGTTTATATGATATTAACTTGAATGCAAAAATTACTTTGTAATCAATGGTCAGTTTTTCGCAATAGGTACCTGGATATTTTTTACTGTCATTTCTTATGTCTATGCTTTTTTAAGTATTCACTACCTACCTAAGATTGCTTAATTCAATTGTTTTTTTTTGTAACAAGGTTGACTTGAGAGAGTAACTTAGTTCTTGGTTCTCATGTTTTCACAGCTTGGGATTTCAATGAAGAGAACTGGTAAAGAACGATGCAATCGATCAACCATTCATGAAATTATCGCCACTATCTCATGTCGTTACTTAGTTATTCACGTCGTGCAACTAGCAATATAATGTAAGGAGGGGCTCCCGTCAGCCGGAAACTCGACAATTGCTCCTGTATTGAATTTTACTTAGAACCAACACTAAGAAATTCCTATATAGTCTATGTACGGTTGTGTAGTATCATCATAAGTAATACATTTAAACAATATTTAGGTATATATAAGTAAGAAGTCCGTGTTCGGAAGGTAACTAAATAAAACTGGTACCGATCCTAATACAACCCCATTCCTTCCTGTCAAAAAAATATTATCACATAGATACGAGTACATGCTGTGCATGTAGTAAAATATTATTGTTAAACTATTATTAGTATATTCAAAATATAATAACATCTTGCTAACTACTACGAACCGCAAAAGCGTAATTAGCTGCAAGAAATCAATTGCACTTAAGCAATTCCATTGAAACAACTGTTTTCTTTTATGATGAAAGCAGAGCTACGAAAATGAGTTCAACTGTTTTAATCATTTTTATTTATCACATGTCATAGCATTTAAAACTAAAAGTTAAATTAATTTGTTATATATGTTATAAATATTTTGTGTTGATTGGGTCTTGGGCCGTTTTACAAAAACTGTTTCATTGTTCATGTCAGTTTATTAATAAGTAAAATTTGAAATCAGATCAAATCAAATTATTTTATTTCGCAACAGAGGTCCATGTATTAGTAACAAAAACTTAAAACTAATAATAAAAGCCTCTCTTACATAAATTAATTCAACTTTTATTTTAAAAAATTATAAAACGATACGATATCTGTCACGCATATTAATAATGTCGTTTAGTATAAAGTTATAAACAAACCAGAAATTCAGTAAATTACTTTATTTAAAAGTAACTTATTAGCTTTATGTAAGTTTACCTTATTATACTAATACGTATGATTTCATTAAGGAAACTCAATCGGTGTTATTGAAATATATCCCATGATCCCATCCATCCATTCCTATATTATTCGCTGTAGTTGTTCTTCCTCCTCCGTTATGTAGTAATTCATTTGCCTGTTTGTAATTGTGGAATTATTATTACTGTTTAAAAGATATATAAATTTATTTTACGTTCAAAGCTCATGAATGGGGTGAAATTTAAAGTGAGTTAAGTGACTAATGTGATTGTTATGTTTAAAAGTATAAAAAATTTACTTTGTGCGCGCTCAGAAAATAATAAAATGGACAGTGTCCTAGTAAGTCCGTGTGCCAAATAAGTATATAAGTACATCCCATATATTTACGTTTGTTTTCTTATGGAACCCATGTAATTCTCATGTTCTGAATTCAATTGTTAATTGGTATAGGCGTTAAAATAACTCTGAAAAAAAAAACATTAAAGTAACAAATTACACGAGACGTTGCTCATTAGGTACAATATTGAGTCACATTACCGACAAGTGAGTAAGATATGAAAGTAGGTTGTTTACACTAGCTACCTGTGAAAACAAACGAATTCTTTTTTGATGTTTGATACCATTGATGTTATTTACGTTACAGAACATTGTCTGTTCTTTGATAAACACCGGACGACGATCAGTGGCTCTAACAATAGGTAAATAGGTAGGTACGATCAGTGAACAATTGGGACTCGTCATGCGGAATACTTTAAACGTAAAATACTTCATTGTAAATTTGTTGGTCGATCTAGCGGTCGTCTAGAGTTTTTTACGTCGGGTTTTTTTGAACCAACTATCGCTAAGAGGCGCTCGAACCCGATATGACATAGTGATATTTCGACACTCTTTATTCCAAGCCTTATATTATAATACATAGTAGAATGTTTTAAAAGTTGGCAACGGGTGGTCGATAGTGTAATTAAATGTAAAGCGATTAACCTCTTGACTTCGTCACATTTAACCGCTGTGTAAGCTAATGATTAACCGGGTTAGGGCTTACTGAGAGCTTAAGGAACTCAAAACTTAAGTAGGACTTAAGGCCTCGATATATGTGAATGTATACCTTCTACTAAAGTAAAACAATTTCAGTTACCAAACTAGCTTTATGTGTAAGGAAGAAAGTGATTAAACTACTATCTGTTGTGCTAGGAAACGGTACCGAATAATTTTCGAGACTGACAATGTTAGAAAATAATACATACATAGGTTTAGCTTATTAATTGGGAAGCTATGGTCTTATAGTACAATAGTATCGTCCGTCTAATAACGTAATTATTTACGTACACTTCTTCACTTAAACAGCATATTGTGGTCATTAAGTAAATCATTATATTAAGCATTATTCACACAAGTGTAGCATCAGTCTGCGTCATTGTGTTAGTTGTTCACTCGTATATATTATTAGAACAGGTATGTTGCTAGAGTATGGATATATGAATGCTCTAAGGCATGTAGTATGTACGTCAAATATAGTAGTCAACGTTCGTCGTCTCCAGTAAAAGGTGATCGATTACGATTGCAATATTTTGTTGTATTACAAATGCGAACAAGTAGGGAATTGTAAATCCTAAAACAGTAGATTCTGAAAAATATATACATACATACTTACAGTGAAATGTTTATTGTTGGTGGCGGCTGTATCATGTAATTAATTTTATTTTAAATCGACTCGTATAGCGGTGCGGCGGTTTTTACTTCGTCAGTGTAACTCGTATACAAATACAGTCATTTATTTATTACTTTAATTGCGTTTAGGAGGATTATTTAAATATTCATTAAATCGATATTAATTTAAATGCCAAATCACTCATTTGAGTTATATTTATGTCGATAATCTTTATAAACACAACACTTGTTGATAAGTACAATATTGAAGCGCATTGTTGCGCCAATATAATGGGAGCACTGATGTTAACTGCTAAGATACCTACACATTCTTTAGCACGTCGATTGCTCTAATTTCAATACAGTCATTCAAGTTTTTATGAGGCTCTCAACGTTCTTGTGATGTGAATAGAAATTTAAAAAACCGAATGTCCTCATTCGTTGTGAATTGAAATCTTATAACAAAGTAGGGATAGGTATTTAAAAGCCCACCCACATACTTAATGGAGATAAGAGTATTAATAAAAAATATTATAATAAAAATAAAAATTGTCTCATTAGCTATTTTAAAATACGTACATACCTATTTTAACTAAACAGATTACCTTTTTTAATACAGAACAAAACCTTTGTAATCTTTAGTTGACTTTATTTATTTACTTCGTGTTAATCTTCTTATCTAAAAGTGTGATTTAATGGTATGCCTAAGGCTCATTAGTTAAAATGTTCTTCGAATATGAATCACGTTCTTAGTTATGGTTATAAGTTACGCGTGACTCACCGCTTTCTCAATACTCAAACTACAATATGCCACTATACGACGCGTTCAACAGCTGGTTTCGCTTTTACATGTGGAGCCAATATACTTGTAAATATACCCGTACTATTATAGGGCAATTGTTTGCGAAAAAAAAGATCAAGTCTCTAACCAGCATGACGTACTTTTTGTCTTAGATTTTCCTTATGTACTGTATTGCACCTATATAGCTTGTACTATAATTATAAGTACTATAACAGACAGGTGCGTAAGAAATCGATAATATTTATATGTCTAGTCACATTAGATACCTACTATCATTACACATTTGCCTTGGGGGATCGGTAAGGATGACTCATCCGGCGCAGAGCTTGGAGCCGGAGCCGGCTGTGCCGACTTCGCGAGCACGCACGAATAAACGGTATAAGCGAACAAGCACCGCGCCGCTTTAATAATATTACCTCTCTCCTTCGTAATTGTAGAGCAAATTTATGACTTCGCAGCGGGAGTCTCATTACTTGTTCTCGGCGACGATATTCTTCTGCTACATATTGCTTACAGTTGCGAATCGATGCCAATTTATGCAGCCCTTATAGCAATCCACTGCGCATAAAATAGTTTAAAATACTCATGCCAGCGCGCAGCGGGGTTACGATCGGTCGACGACGCGTTGTTAGTAAACATTGCGCTGGCTAACACGGGTCGTAAGTTCGTATATGTCTCTCGGCGTAAGTTCCATGGGCGATCGAGCACAGTAATATAAATAAACTGGATATCTTATCTTTTACAGTTACAAAGTAAACGCGAGCTGTTCTTCAAGTCGGACACAGTAAGTGGGGGCGGGGTGAGCGCTACGGGACTGCCGAACGCAGCGCCACCCGCGCCGCCGATCGCGCCGTCCGCGCTGAAGGACGCCCTGGCCAAGCGATCCGCTACCCTCCCGGACCCCCTTGAGAATAACCACTACGAAGCGAATGGCGGCGCCACCAAGCTGAGCAACAGCGTGTCCGTCGACGTCGGGAAACCGACAGCGCCGCCACAAATGCCCGCCCCGCCTGTACCCACCTCAGCACCACCATCAGTTCCCGCTCCTTTAAGGAGTACAGAAAATATTATTAAGGTACTATACAATGATAATTAACATGACAAAGGCACTCACACCCATAGATAAGTCAGACACATTCATGTAAGACAATTCGACAAGACCGTTCTAGTTCTACACAATTTCTAGGCAAAGGAATCAAAATAATAATTTATGTTGTTGTTTTTTTCAGAAACCAGATCACCCACCAGTCGCGCCAAAACCAGAGCTACCTAAGATAGAAAAACCTAAAACCAAAGAATTAGATGGATACGTCGGATTTGCAAATCTACCAAATCAGGTGTACAGAAAAGCTGTCAAAAAAGGGTTCGAGTTCACGTTAATGGTCGTGGGTAAGGAAAAATTTACTCGCTTTCAATAATTTATGACCGTATGATAATATATTGCGAAGAGACGGTAACACAGAGCCTTTTGTGTTGCGAATAAAGATCGTCCGTTTTGTTTTGTAATGTATAATGAGGTTCGTGAGTAGCATTTCATTCGGGATTACTGCGGGATCTAAAGTGATGTCAGAATCTTAACATATTCTCTTTTTACATAAGAATATTGTTAAAATTATCTTCATTTCATTATTCGCTGTTTGATCGGAAACGAATAATATTAACATTTTGTCGGGCATATCAACATTAGGATCCCTTATACATACGTTTATTTCATACTTCATACGTTGCACTAACTGCTCTTTCCAAATTCCCAAAACTAAGTACATACTTACAGCTACAAAAATGCCCTTAACAATTTTACAGGTGAGACGGGCCTCGGCAAGTCGACGCTAATCAACTCGCTGTTCTTGACCGAGGTGTACGACCGCGACAAGCACCCGGGGCCCTCGCTCCGCGTCAAGAAAACGGTCGGCGTGGAAACCAGCGTGGTCCTCCTCAAGGAGAATGGAGTTAACCTCACGCTCACCATCGTGGACACGCCCGGCTTCGGCGATGCCGTTGATAACAGTAATTGGTAAGTCGTTTTTTCCGTCGGCTTTGTTCTCCCGGCCTACCTTAGCCAAAAGAGCCTAAAGCTGATGTACTGTACTGTGTTATTTAACGTTCATCGAGTGTATACAAATACCTTATGAATAAAAATGTTATTATTTATTTATTTTATGTAGCAGCCAATGTAGTGATCAATATTGTTAGCAACAACGGTAGCGACAGCGTTACTATAGAAGCTGCCAAAAAGCTCATGCCTCAAGCCCTGTTTTGCATGGTACCTAATATGCGATAAAATATGACCTTGGTCGTTTAGATTTTGCGCATTAACATGAGTTCACAATGAGCGAAAGTTTGCTTTTGAACTTTTCAGATTGTTGCAGTATATCAGTGTAGCGTAAACTATAATAATGATACTTCACACTCATAGACCGTCACTATGATTTTCAGTGTCATGGAAACATTACGGCAATAACACAATCGCCTAGATTGAACATCACTACATAATATAAAACAAAGTCGCTTTCTCTGTCCCTATATCCCAATGTACGCTTAAATCTTTAAAACTACGCAACGGATTTTGATGCGGTTTTTTTTAATAGATAGAATGATTGAAGAGAAAGGTTTATATGTATAAACGTTAACAGTTTTTCTTTAGTGTATTTAGTATCAGCATTGCACCCGTGTGAAGCCGGGGCGGGTCGCTAGTAAATGATAAAACAGAATGCCGAAAGGTGGTAACAAAGGTATGCCTAACACACGGGTCGTCTATTACGTCGTCTATTAGCACGGTTGCGTACATAAATACAGGATGCAATACAAAAAGTAGAACCCACATCCCCAATCCGTTGTTGCAAACCGATTTGCATAACCATACCGATTAACGATGATTTTCTTCATAGTGTTCTGAAATTATGTGAGCATCATGAATTGTTGTGTTTGAATGTGTTTGAATGTTGCTACTAAATACTACTAATAACTGATTAGTTTACCAACAAGAGTTTGCTCTAATAATATCTACTAAAGAAAACTCTTGTATTAGCTGTATTGTTTAGTTCTATGGCCACGAACAGTTAGGATGTTTTATCATCCTCTAGTAAGTCCTAAGTAAGCTACATTGACACTATGTGTACGTAAAATGTCATTTTAACTGGCAAGTAGCTCATTTGTGACTACTCGAAGATCACGAAACAGTCCCTTAGAGTGGTAGGTTTTATCGAGTCCCACTATCTCAACCTTTTTACAATTTATTCCGTTTTGGAAAGAAAGTTATAGTTGCCGTGTCCCCACTTCAAAAATGTGGTGATCTTAGTTCTCAACAGTACCAGCGCATCCATATACGACACTTCGGGTAGGACTGCGGCACTATCTGGAGGATAATAGCGTACCTGACAATTTAATTTTGCTTATGTTTCAGCTGGCAACCAATAATAGATTTCGTCGAATCGAAATACGAAGAGTTTCTGAACGCCGAGTCCCGGGTGGCTCGCAAGGCGGCGCCGCCGGACACGCGCGTGCACTGCTGCCTGTACTTCATCGCGCCCAGTGGCCACGGCCTCAAACCCTTGGACGTGGAGTTCATGCAACGGCTGGGGGACAAGGTCAACATCATTCCCGTCATCGCCAAGGCCGATACGATGACGCCGGAGGAGTGCAAGGATTTCAAGGAACAGGTATAGTTTTATATGTAGTCATGTATTATATATTAGGGTACAGCAAGGTATTTAACTGATACATGAATAGAAACTGCATGAACTGTGTACAATACGTCTGATCTGATATGATATAAGAATTAAGCAACAGCTCTTTCTAAAAATATAGAATATATTGATGGCACATTTATTGTTTTCAAATATTTATCAAATATCTTGTTGTTCTGTCGCTTTTTTTTTCTTCGAAATGGCGATGATGCAGACATGCTCGCTCAGTCAATGTCGTTGTCTCTGACGCTTTCATACCCATTGGTTCCAGATAATGAAAGAGATAGGCCAGCACAAGATCAAGATCTACGAGTTCCCGGAGAGCACGGGCGACGAGGGCGAGGGAGGGGGTGCAGGCGGTGGCGGCGGTGAGGGGGCCACGAGGTCGCTGCGGAACCGCGTGCCCTTCGCCGTGGTGGGCGCCAACACCGTCATCGAGCAGGATGGGCGGCGGGTGCGCGGCCGCAAGTACCCTTGGGGCGTGGCTGAAGGTAAGCTACACACACACACTCGTACACAGTCAACTTGCTATACCGAGATCTACGAGTTTCTTTATAGTGGCTTTTAAGAGTCTTAGTATGTAAGTGTAGCCTACATGGTACCGATTGCAGTATTTACTGAAATGAATGATGAATTCATCCATAAATGTGTCGTAATTTCTATATATAAATAAATATTCGTTTACATTGAGAGAACATGACATGGTTGTGATAAATTGTTTTGTATCTTTGATCTATTAACATCAAACGTCGCATGAAATGTGAACTGTTTGGATTAGGCGTCACCGTTTCTTGGTGATTCGTTCTAACTTGAAATCACAGTAGGCCAGCTGTTTGAAGACTACTGTTTGAATAAACACGTAATTATGTTGTATACAGATGTGTGTATATTTAAACAGTAATTTTTTCCCCTTATTTTAACCCTTTTTATTTTAACCTTATTTTAATAAAAAGTGTCATTTTAATTTTGCTGTTCCATCGTCAGTGAAAAAGTCACGAAACAGAGATATTCTGTGTGTATATTCTTTCTTACAGACTGAGCTACTAAAGTTACGTAAATCCATCTTATCCATAGTACGGTTTTAGTTTTGAAACTGATATTTTATACAAGAGAGTATAAGTTTGTTAACGAAAGTTGTACATCTCGATTTATAGTCTGTAAATATCTCTTTGAATACAACTAAAATATTCTATTCACGTTGAGATAGAGTAATATTCTTCGTTTGTAAAATTGTTACAGATGATATTATATATATTATCAATTTCTTACATTTAGATCCAAGTTTAATCGCCACCTGACCTGAAAAATAGATCGCGACATACACATGATACACATGAGTGACTGTTCCATAACATTTCAGTGGAGAACCTGGAGCACTGCGACTTCATAGCGCTGCGCAACATGGTGATCCGCACGCACCTGCAGGACCTCAAGGACGTGACGAGCTCCGTGCACTACGAGAACTACCGCTGCCGCAAGCTGGCCGGCCTCTCGCACGACGGCAAGCCGCACAGGATTAACTCCAACAAGTATGTACATGTACTCCTGCAACATATTTATCTACCACTCTTTACCTTGTCTGTGTCCTTCATTCATGTTTTTTTATATGGAAACAGATATGCGGATTTTATGCAAGTATAACTGTTTTTTTATTTGATTTACAAAACTTGAAATTTACGCTATTAAAAACTACAGTAATACTGACCAGTTACATTTAACATTATCATCATTATTATAAATAGTCTCTGCAGTGTTTATTTATTAAATGTTACAACTCTCCAAGCTCACAAGTTAGATGTTACAAGACCTTTTTTTTTCTAGTACTTTTAAATTATGTTTATCAAAAATACGAGTCTACAAACTGACAACTTACAAAACACAAGAAAATTTTACTATTATGACTATAAGAAAACCTATTTTATTAGTATTAGTTATAAATTTGACCATCTTTTATACATGTCTTAAACATTTATACTTTATTATAGTTACATGATATAAATATCTCATTCTATATAACCTGTATATCTGTTTTGTCGCCTTTAAAAACCTTTGGCCGTCAAGAAAGTAATGTTTAAAACTCACATAGTGTCTACGATACTACAAATAAATTATAATAAACTTGAGTACCAATAAAATGAATGATGTAGACTATGTTTCCTTAAAGTAATGTCTACATTCTAAAAACGTTATTGATTATGTACTCTTGCTCACATCTTCTGGTTTTTTTTTTTCATTTTACAATTCCAATAACAGTAACTGAAAATAAAATATTTCCGATTAACTTGCTACAGCCTATATGATTTACAACGTGTTTTAATGAAATAATTACGAGGCATGGTAAGATTTAACAACCGTTATAGACTGGGTTGGTGAATTTTATTCTTTAATACTACTAACAATATACAAACTAAATATCTTGGTTTCTTTACTGTTGTCGCCACATTGAAGGTGACCAGACTTAAACCTATATATTTACATACTTTGTCGAAAAATATTTTTAAAAATGAAATCAGTATTATAATGTTTTTTCATTGCTGCATGTCTGGTCACCTTTTGGTTGATTCTTTTCTTCCTTATGCCACATTTTGGGCTACAGACTTCATTTTATTATAACTATATTAGAAGTGCGCGATGGCTGCATTACTGTTTATTTAATGTTATCGTGCTTGGGCATGCAGACATGGAATATTCATTATGAACATGTTACCATTATAATTTGACATGGATAATTTTGAAACATACCTAACAATTCATACATTTTTGACTATATTATTTATGAATTTTGATTATGAGTGAAAACACCTATTATGAATTTCGCACGTAATGACGTAAGTCTTTAAAATATCCATGATCAAATGCCATTAATCATAATAACTTTGCAGTTCATGCGCATCTACAGTGGCATTAATAACAATTTGTTGTTCAATGACTCCGTTATGTATATCACCGTGAAGGTATTTGCGTGTGACACACAGTACAACATACATAGTATTGTACACACACATATTACTGTTTGTAAAAGTGTAACATTGGGTGGTTATTCATTGACAGACACGACACGACACGAAACGCATTGTACACACACGCATTTGTACGTATAAAAATATTCTTACTCTACAAGTGTATCCACTCGTCGCATTCATTGAATGAGTCAATGATTAATTTATTGATGATTCATTGACGAACCTTTTATTCTGTTGCGAATAACTTATAAAAGCCTAGTGAGTATCTCAAAAATCAGTGGCAGCACCGGTTTTTATGCTTTTGATGAACTTAATGATGTTTTTAATTTTAGTTGCAATAAATTTTTGATACTAATAACATTATTTATACCTTACACGCATTGCACACTGAAACTAAACTTGTTTCGTAATAATAATCAACATAAATATCATCATACAGATAATGAAACATTTTATTTATAAAACTTTTGTTTGTATTCTTTGAAAATAATATTAATTTTAAATAGTTAACTAAGCACATAGGTGTGTTCAAAAATACTTAATATAATACTACATAGTAATAAGGTTATTAATGCCAATGTAGATAGCGAACACAGCCACGTGTTGTACGTTAACTATGGTTGTGTTGGTGTTCAGTTTGTGCCCGCAAGGACTGATGAACAGTTTCATAACCGTGTGGTAAGTTTCATCGCACACACTAAATCTTGTGTGTTTTTACTATCATTACCTACATTTTTCATCCTACGGCACGGGGTCATACTACTGTATACTTAACTACACTAGTTTTGCATGTATGTGTTTCAGTAATAATATTGTGAGTGAGTGTTTGTTGTTTTAGTATTTATATTGTCTTGTCTTTTACTCCGTTATTGTAGTATTATAAAATGCATGAATTTCGTAGTAATTGTAGGCTATATCGTCTATGTGACCACCTAATTATAGATTTATTTACGAGTTAAAACTCTTAGGACCCCCACAAAACACTATATATATTGTAACTTGTACAGTTAAGTTATTTACAGATGTAGGCAATTCGCTATAAAATTTTTGTATAGATATTTTTGTTGTTGTGGTATTAAACTAATTTTAATGTCCTATCAGTAGAGTAAAAGTAACTTATGGACATTTAAACCGATAAAACTGTACACTTTTGTAACCTGTCAGTGTGATTGAATTCAATTTAAATTGTACCTACTATAATAGTGGACAAGTTGATTGAGTTAACACTTTATTTAAATTAATACTATGTAGTACGAAGTTAATGTTTCCTTCAGAATTAAAAGCTTATCGCAGTACAAAAGCATGTGCATGTAAAATTATATTTTAACTTGAATATTTGATTTAACTCCGTCCACAAATCTCGCAGATGAAATTGATTTTTTGGTTTACATGGCCAGTTTTTATTAACTTTTTTACGTCACGCTACTCAGCGATCTCTTCTTAAAGTTTAGTAGTTTTTTTGGGTACTTAAAGTAACGGAGAACCTTCCCTACAAGTGATACATTCAAGTTCCTTTACGCAAGAAGGCCACCTTCAATTATTATATGTGATTATGACATAGCAATTAGTTAGGTTATTACTGAAATTTGAGGACGGACTCACGTTATTCATAGTAGGTATTGTAATGTTATGTAAAGTGTTTGATGAACATTTGGTTCAATTTGTATAATAAAATTAAACAAATAATTTTATTTTATATTTGTTCTCAGGAATCCTCTGGCACAAATGGAGGAGGAGAAACGGGAACACGATCTTAAAATGAAGAAAATGGAAAGTGAGATGGAGCAGGTAAGATGTTATTAATAAGGAATTTGGGAATATTTAAAATAAAAGGTGACTATTCTAGTCCTCAGTAGCGATAACGCAGCTACTCGTATAGAATCATTGTTCTGTACTGTTCAATACTATATCTAATTAACACTGTTGGTCCACTGACGACCGTTTTAGATTTAATGATAAATGACACTGCGTACCAATATGTAGATGTTGTAAGTGTGTGCGTGTGCAGGTGTTCGAGCTGAAGGTGCGCGAGAAGCGCGCCAAGCTGAAGGAGTCGGAGGCGGAGCTGGCGCGGCGGCACGAGGCCACGCGGCGCGCGCTGGAGGCGCAGGCGCGCGACCTGGAGGAGCGCCAGCGCGCGCTGCTGGCCGAGCGCGCCGCCTGGGAGCGCGACACCGGCCTCTCGCTCGACGACCTGCGCCGCCGCTCGCTCGAGGCCAACAGCAAGGAGTATGTACTATGCCTACACCCCACACACGCCACACTACACTCCCAATTTGATTATATTATTATCTACCAACTCTTCTTTAAACTTATGTCGTGCGATACAGGCGATCAAGCGTCAGACCTAGACGACCACTAGTATGGTACTCTCTGCATTACAGTCCCTTACCATTCAGCTCACTTCCCGTAAGTGAGCCAAAAAATTAGCAACGCGCTTATATATAGCAGATCGACTCCCCTGATCTTGCCACTTCATCCTGCGCTAGTTGGTAGTTACTTCATGACGATTTCAAAGAATTGGCAGTGTAAGCCTAAGTTTATTGTATTCTTACAGTTTTTCTATAAACTAAACAGTGAATATGGGTTGTGACCAAAAAAAGAGCGCAGTCTCCTCAAGACGTACAAAAAAACACTATACAATCTGAATTATCCAATTATAATTATTTCTCAATTATCGTATATTTGAATTAGAAAAATTAAGGTTGTTTTTCGTCTAATTTACAGGACAGTGGACGGCAAGGATAAGAAGGACAAGAAAAAGAAAGGTTTGTTCTAGAGCGGCTCGAAGCCCGCCCACCGTACCGTCACTAACCCGTCGGCCTCGCGCCGCCCCACGATACTCTTATGCATACTGTATGTAACGAACGGGTGATAGATGTAGGAGTATGATCGCGGTTCTATGACTCACAAATTCGATAGGCTCGATGGCACTAAGTGAAACTAGCTTACACCGATGCGATGTCGGTGATAATTTTCTTTAATTTAAGAGTAAATATTAACATATTACTAAGTGAAAACATTCGACTTTTTAAAAAGATGATGATTGCTGAG